>PNEQ01027702.1:0-86395 GCA_003012365.1 Medauroidea extradentata | reverse complement strand
CTGGATGTAGCAGCGTACAGTTCACTGGAACTAAGATATCCAAGATCAAAGTCTGACTGGATGTAGCAGTGTACAGTTCACTGGAACTAACATATCCAAGATCAAAGTCTGACTGGATGTAGCAGCGTACAGTTCACTGGAACTAACATATCCAAGATCAAAGTCTGACTGGATGTAGCAGCGTACAGTTCATTGGAACTAAGATATCCAAGATCAAAGTCTGACTGGATGTAGTTCTTTTTAACATACTCCACTGATATGCACATGTCTGTCAAAGAAAACTTATGATAATAGGAAAACACAAATAGGCAGATAACGGTTTATTCAACAAGATAATCTGCTTATTTATGATTTCCTATTATCTTTAGATTTATTTCACAGACGTCTGTAATGGAGAATGTCCGAAAAATATCATCCAGTCATACACACCCGTTGCACAGCTCTTTCAATTATAAGGTTAAAGTGTATTGTACGTCTCTAAATCTTTTACTAACAGTTTTTTTCTGGGCTTATTTTATCCTTCAAATATTATGATTTAATGCTCGTTATTATTCTAGGTCATATCTTTGACCTTGTCCTTCTACTTGGTATATGTATCTTTAGTAAATTACTTTGCGGATTGGTTCATTTTTTCCATAACTACATTCAAATATTACAACCTGAAATTTGCACGGGCGCAGCGTAAAGCAAGTAAAAAAGTCTTCGTTCCTCCAATAGTTTCAGTTGAAACTTTTAGGCCCCAAATGTTTTTAGCACCGCATGCGTGAAGTAAGTAAAAGTATTTGTCCTGAAGTATTTGGTAGGCGCCTGCTTACAACCATTTTGTACCCATCGCGTAGCCTCTTGCACTTCTGTGTGTACATATTTGATTCCACTAGAGCGTAACCAGACACAACACATGTGCACATTTTGAGTTGCGCCAATAAAAGGCGATATTTAAGGGCTTGTTCCTCAGTTTTTTTTCAGAATGGTGCCAACAACTCAAACATTTAAAAACCAAAATTAAAAAAAAAAAAAAAAATTGATACACTGTTCAGTCACACAATGCACAATACTGTGTAGGCGTTTTTTAAAATAATCTACCATTCGTCAGCAAAATATATATATATATTTTTTTCTTCATTTTGACTTATTTTGACGACAAAAATAACGTGGTACTTTGGGTGACGAAATCTAAAAAACCATTAAGTATATTGCTACAAAATATTCAGTTACAAATTATGACGTATTAGTAGAGCCACGATTTTATGGCGAAAAGAATTTTGCAACATTTGGTTTCGATGCGTCATGTGCACACTTGCAACTCTGCTACATCGTCTGTGGTTGGATGATTTTACTCTCACTGGCCTTGGCAAATTATAGACGTACAGACTCACAATAATCTTACTATGATTGGTGCAGTCAAATGAGAAACGTGTCTGAACATAGACACGCTGCCAACAACCTTGAAACAGAACTGCCGATGTGCACGTGAGTCACTGAAACAAAGTGGGGCAAAAATCTTTTCGCGACAAATCGTGGCCCTACGTGTTAGTAACAAAACAGTGGAGCAAAAATTTGACACGAGTATCAGGTAGCAATAAAATCACATTTTCTAAATCGCTGAAAAACTAAGGAACAAGCCCTTAATCGGACCCAAGTCAACGTTCGTTTGAGATAAGTAGAGACATGCAAAATTCGAGTTATTTTCTGACAGCTGACTAGACTCCAAGTGACTATAGGCTTGTTCGACGTCTCGCGCTGGCCGATATTGTCGTGACTTGCAGCGGAGAATGCTTACACTGTAGAGAGGCCAATCTCTGTAAAACGTAACACACGTAAATGACAATATATATATATATATGTTCGAGGCCAATTGAATCGCAGATTATTCTCTGTTATGTATAGGGGAGAGAAGTTTAGTCTGCTACCAAATGATAACGCGAATTTTGCGTGTCTCTAGAGCAGTGGCGGCTCGTGGGTTGTTGCCAGGAAGGGCTGCAGTTGCCAAGAGCTGTACAAGGTTGTGCGCTGGTTGACTCTAAAGCCACTGACACGCTGATGTGCAGGTGCCCCTTAATACTGAGTGGTCACAACACATCTAGTATCCGGCATATATTTCATGGTCGTTGGTCTACGGCGCGTTCCATCAAGAGTGTACAGTTCCGAATATCTGCAGCCCCACCTGGCAACAACCCATGAGCCGCCACTGCTCTAGAGATAAGTAAAAAACGAAAAAAAAAAAAATCGCTGCTTGACTGACTTGTAGGAGAGATTTTCTTATTTTGTGCCCGTTCACTCAGGAATACCCAGCGACCGCTGATTTTAGCGAAAATAGTTTCCCACCACTTTGTTTTAATGTCTTACGCGCCGCACATCCAGCATCGATTCGTGATCAATGCCTTGCTGTTTTTAACGCTCAGAGCCTTGTAGTTCTACGTGCTTTATACAGAGGCGTCAGTGGCGTATCGTGGATAGTGTTCCAAGGTACACGGTGCTAAGCAGGGACTATACTCAACACTGAGTTGTCTGTGGACCCATTAGACTGGCAGAGGTACGTGTAGTCTCGAGCCAATATCGTACAATAGGCAAGGTAATACACCTCAGTCTACACAACACATGTTTATTGGTAGAGACCTGAAAAATTCGTGGGTTCACTGACATGTAGGCTAGCCTCCAAGAATATATGTGAAATCGTGCTGACAACAGATGTTCATTAGCTGCTCGCTGACACTGTGAAACGGGCCTGTATTCAGCTACAGTTTTATTATTAGCTCAGCTACTTCCAGGAAGTGTCGAGTAAGTCAACGGCCAATTGTGAATGTGAAACAGACCTATAGTTGCTGGAACTCTAGCCTGTGCCTAAAAGAAAACGTTAATTTTTCAGGTCTCCATTTATTGGATACGTCATGAAGGCATATTGAGCCCACATGATCAATGCGTATAGTCGGAGTTTATATTTAGGACCATGAACTTTTCGCGTAAAGAATTTTGCCCCATTTTGTTTCACTGGCTTATGTGCTCATCTGCATTTCTGCTTCATGGTCAGTGATTGGAAGTTCTGACTCTCATATTTTTCAACGTTCTACCAACAAATCAAATACGTGCGGTGTTGCAGTAAACTTATTGTTATTGGCACAGACAAATGACAGAAGTTACTTCACACAGACACACTACCAGTAACTACGAACAGGGACAGGAAAAATTCCCGAATTCAGTTCCTGCGTGCTATAATACATTTTTCTATGCATATTCAAGCCCTGTCTTTTCTCTGTTGTTTCACTGAGTAGCAACTAGTGGACAAATGAGCGGGGCTTGAGTATGCATAGGATAGTTAATTATAACATGCAAGCCATTGAATTCGCGAAATTTTCCTGTCCCTAACCATGAATCATAGTTGCAGATGTGAACGTTGGGCACTGAAACAAATTGGGGCAAAATTCGTTACGCGAAATGTTGATGACTCTACTTATATTCCATTCCTAGAGACATGCAAAATTCGCGTTATCATTTGGTAGCAGACTAAACTTCACTTTCCTATACATAACAGAGCATAAACTGCGATTCAATTGGCCTCGAACTTTTATGTGTTGTCATTTACGTGTCTTACGTCTTTACAGAGATTGGCCTTAAACATTCTCCGCGGCAAGTCACGACAATATCGGCCAGCGGGAGACGTCGAACGAGCCTATAGTCAATTCGAGTCTAATCAGCTGTCACAAAATAACGCGAATTTTGCATATCTCTATCCATTCCTTGGGAACACGATCACCATACGCCACTGAGAGGCGTGTTGCGCAGTTACCTTGTTCTAATTGGCAGAGTGAAATCACTGATGCCTCTGCACAAAGACACACCAATAACCAGCAAGCAGAGGTACAGTTGTGCAAATTAGGCATTTGAAACAAGTCAGGGTTCATACATATATATTTATACACCTACATAAATACGGTACAGATACGATAATTAATTATAAACTGTTTTGACTTTCATGTTTTCGTGATTTTATAGAATTTCTAGCTACGATCTATGTCGCGATCGAGTACACATTTCTGGCAGTTATACAGTCAAAGATTTTTATGATCCACTGTGTGTTACAAAATGGTTTCCACGAATTTATCAGCTTAACGTAGTTTCATCTTCGTTGCGGATTCATTAAGCTAAACGTTTATGGCACAGAAATAATCTGTTTGGTTTATTTTTTTACGATAATTAATTACGTTTACGTGCATTGATAGCCGCGTTGCTATACTCCGCGCTAAGCAGTGAATAACAGAACTTGCTATACGTTGATCTCATTATACTACTAGTAAGTGACTTAAAGCGGGGACCACGTATCTTTATGGGTTAGAAAGTTAAATGCACTTGTAAACCTTACTTTCGTTTACATCCGTCGTAGTGATCATCTCAATTTGAAAACAATACCTACCTAAAATAAATTTATATTTTACTGGCTAAATATTGTTTTCACCTTAACATGCTAATGGGAATACGGGGTTATATGTGCAGTTAATCGTACAATATTTCATTATCTCGGTAATGCATTGGCTAGGACGCTGTCATAAATAAAATATGCTAGCGTTACAGTATCTGGCACTTTCGTAGTAGTATATGTGGAAGTATAGCTTTTGGTATTGAGAATGCGAAGACCATCAGGAAAATGTGTTTCTGCAGTGATTGAAGATTTGCTGTTCTGAAACTACCTTCCGCATCCTACATAAGACATATACAAGATATATTCTGTAGTCCACCCCACACAGAGACAAATGCTTTGCAAAGTCAATCATATGTAAGTTCCTATACTGTGAAACTAGAATATTTTATGGAACAAAATATTTGCTGACCGAACGATATAAAAATTTTTGACTTCGCCGTTCTAACAAAACGAATACTTAACTGGAGTAAACACACTTGTCGAGAGATATAAACCTGCAGGAGTAAAAAATTTAGTTGATTCAAGTTTTACACACTTGTTTTGGCCGTATACAAATGTAACAAACTCTTCCTCTGTGCATGTGTTGTATTCTTGCAAAAGTAAAACCCAATGTTTTTTTTTTTTAAGTAGTCTACTTATGCTATAAAACGTGGTATTTTTTTTTACAAAGAATTTTAATTTCGAAGGCTGAATTTGTATTCAAACCCTGAGAACATCACAGTAGTATGTTTTGATTTTGTTTTATTGTTTTAAGTATTAAGAGAACACGCTGATATTTTATAAGTACATATTCTCTGAAAGTAACGTAACTTGTGTGTGCCATAGTTTTTTTTACCCACCAGTCTGCTCGAACTGTTGTCTTCTAGGCTTTGAAAATTTTATTTCAAGCGAATAAGAATGCTACACAGCAAATAAAAAAATTTGGTTTAAATATAAGCCACTGGTAAGTAATTTCGCCGCAAACACAATTTTGTTTAAAGGCTACAGTAATGTTAACCAAAATTTTGTTCCTATTAAGGTAGTGTAATAGAATTCTCTATAGGCGATGCTAGTTGTTATTATTTCAACACAAATTCTATTTCTGAAAATATTATTACCTTTGCTGCAAATTAACTGGATATGTTTTCAAACAAAACGTATTAAGGAAAACATTTAGTAAACCAAAACATAAGTTATTTAAAGTGTTCCTTTTCTGTTATGCATGATTTCTTTACCGCACGATAAAAATCCTCAAAGAAAATCCTTTCTTTTTGCAATGAAAGCGTTTTTACTTTGTACAAGCGAGGACTTCGCAGTGCGTCTGTTTGGACACAATATAAAGTACCCATTTAACTATGAACAGACTGTCTCTACCTAGTTTAGGAAGTTAGCGTGTTCTATTTCCGGTCGCCCCAATTTCAAGAGGGTCTTACACACACCACCGCACGCGATTGGCTGCCTGTTTCCGTCTCGTTGTAACTTATTGATGAGACACTGCCATAGAGGGAGAGGGGTGATCTAGAAGGGGGAGGGGTAAGAAGGCGTGTATGTTGAACGCAGAGAGAATGCACTGGAGAAGAGTTGGCAGGACTGCTAACGTCAGCCCAAGACAATACCCGTCTTACGGTAAGTTGATACTTTTAGAAACGAACTGTTGAAAAAAAATTGCTAGGAATACTTCCGTTATCATCACAGCCTATGTAAAAAAATGAAAAGCAATATGGTGAGATGAATAAATTAATTTGTTACGTATTGTTACGCGTCCGCGAGTATGAAAATTGTTCGTAATACTTATTTTAAAAGCTAGTTATGCACGTCTGTTATACGATAGGAGGATGGGTGGATTGGTACTGATCGTACAAATTGTTCTTCTGTACATTGTGAACCGCGGCTAAAGTATTGAAAATAGTTTAATTAAGTATGTATAGTACGTAATGTGTTCATTTTCTGGAAATGAAATAAAATGTATATCTACATTTAGCATATGACATAACATTTTAGAGGTGACGTAGTTTGAGACAGCGGATGAACAATGTACATCGACTAGCAGTGCAGTTGTCAGCCTCGCAATGTTGTTGTTGACGTTTGGCGGAAGGATACGTAAAACAGATCCAAGCTAGAAGCAGGGCTTCCAGAGAGTATCAATGTACCATACGGCGAATACAGTCCAGGCTTCCAACGCTACATTTATGACAGATTAGGTAAATACATATGCAACTGAAGGAGAACCAGAACGTGCGAGCTTTTATTATAGATTAAGCTGAGAACAATGTCGGACACAAAGTCGACTGTGCATGATAACTTGAGCCACGATTTTATGGCGAAAAGATTTTTGCAACATTTGGTTTCGATGCGTCATGTGCACACCTGCAGCTCTGCTACATCGTCTGTGGTTGGATGATTTTACTTTCACTGGCCTTGGCAAATTATAGACGTACAGACTCACAATAATCTTATTCTGATTGGTGCAGTCAAATGAGGAACGTGTCTGAACATAGACACGCTGCCAATAACCTTGAAACAGAACTACCGATGTGCACGTGAGACACTGAAACAACAAAGTGGGGCAAAATTCTTTTCGCGAAAAATCAGGGTCCCTGCTAATGAGTGAAGTGGAGATATTTGTGTCAGCATTTAACATCTAGATCTTAGAGCTTGTGACGGGTGACATGGTGTGAGTATGGAGCCGCGCCTGAATTAAGCGGTAAGAGGAGCGGAAAAGGAGATCTTCGAGGAAACCCACCGACCAGTGACATCGTCCGGCACGGGACCCACGTTGGAAAATCCGGGGGATTGACCCCGCCGGGAATCGAACCTTGATCGCACTTTGGAAGGCGAGTGCTCTACCCACTACGCCAACCGCGGCGTCGACATCTAATTAGAAGATATCTGCGAATTTCGCGTTATGTGGCGATACGCTACATTCCACAGTCTGTAGTCACCTGGTTTGAGTACTACATAGGGGGGGGGGGCTCTAACTTTGCATGTAAATTTTCCATTTACTGAGTAAAACAATATTTTAATTGAAATTATATTTTTAAAATATTATAGCGTTTTAGCGTTATAAATTTTTTCGATATTAACTGCCTATATTTACCTAGACTACGGATTACCTAATAACTCTGAAATTTGGTGAATATATGCATACTTAAAAAGTGATATATGGCGATCAATTGCGTAATCATTATTGGTCAGATGATATGTATTTAATAATTTATAGCCGGGTTATATATTTTACTAAAGCATGATTACGATACATTTTAATATATGTTAATAAATCACATAATAATACAAAATAACCCAGTTATTCTTACTCGGATTGTAGAGCCTCGCCTTAAGAGAGAACCACGACATGCACGGTTTGCAGAAATGGCTATATCTTTCATTCACACACATTCATTTGAATTTCGTTTAAGGACATGGGCCCGAGTTTCTTCGTATTTTACGACAATTATTTTTTAAAACATAAATGAGAGCCGATATCGTAAAATCGCTTCGTAACTTTGTTATGACATACTTAAACTGCATGCTCTAATTTTGTCGAGTCAGAATACTGCAAAATAGTTGTTAATTAGTTAGTTAGCGAAATTTCCTTTAAATTGATAAATTAGTTATACCCATAATACAGTTTGTCTGAAAAAATTACACTGCATAGTAAAACCATTTTGCAAAAAGTTACGAAGAAATTTTACGATATTGACTCTCGTGTGGATTTAAAAAAATAATTCTCTCGAGAGCCGAGAAACTCAGGCCCAAGCCCTTAAATGGACAGCTATCCGTACTCTCAACATGTTTTCGCATGCAACAAAAGTTTTAATTTCTTCCTTAGGTTTTCATTGAGACGGTTAATCTGTTTTGTATTTTTGTAACCATATCAGTCATTGTTTATTTGTGCCAAACAAATGCGTTTGGTTTGAACAAAGAAAACACCACAGACTTGAACCGAACGGTTTTGCCGAACGCAACATTGGAAGCTTTTGTATATATATTTTTTTCTTTTCATCTGGCTTCCATAACATTAAAAACCATTTTCATAAAACTGCTGATTTTATATGAAATCCAATATTAAATACGATCTTTTACCGTAAGAAAAAATCAAAGAATTAAAAATCGGCTTTTGGATATTTTCCAAGCAGGGGAAACTTTGGTAAAACACGTTAAAATTACAGCTTCATTCAAAGTAACAAATAACGGAGTGTTAGTTAATTATATAGATTAAACCTTTAAGAAAAATAGTTAGGTGCTCTTTATTTCCGCACAATTTCAATGCCTTGCGAGCGAATCTATAGACACGGTGAATGCTTAATAGTTGGGAGCCACGTTTTTTGTGAAAAGATTTCTGCATCAGTTTACTGCAGTGTCTCGAGTGCATACCATCGACTCAGCTTCATGGTAAGTGATTGGCTGAATTCAACTTTCACGTGTCTTAAGGGCCTCGTCTACCACGCGCTTAAATTGCGTTGGAGCGTGTTCATAAATACGTTTTTTTAAATAAATTATTCCACATATGCCCAATGTCTGTATGTACGAAAAGAAAATACATTCCAAATGGAGACTGAGGGTTCGTTTCAAAGCATCACGTCGATTAGAAAAATCATTTTGGACCTCTTCAAAATGGCTAAAAAAAAAAAAAAAAGCTTTTTCAACCTGTTATATCAGAAAAACTACTCACGAGATTCTTGCGAAACTACTCTAGGAGAATGCAGTGGACTTTGTTTAAAACTTTCCACCAATAAAGAGACAGGTTCACCACTGAATGTGTCAGACGGACGAGTGTTCTACGATAGCACTGTACGCCGATTCAGTGTATTGCGGTAAAGGCGATACCGCACCAGATGAGCCGGCCAACATCGCCCTTGGCTCCGTGCCTCACTCACACAAACACACGGCCAGTAGGCGGGCGCCTTAACGTTTTACTGCAAATCACAGACGTGTGGTATCCACAGTAACCTTATTATAATTGGTAGAGTCAACTGGGAAACGTCTTTACACGAGAACAAAGAAGCAGAACTGCAGAGGAGGAACCAACGCTATGAAACAAGTTGTTGCAGAAATATTTTCGTGAAAATCAGTGGTCCCTATGCAGGGTTATTGGCAGCGTGTTCTCGTGCAATAACGTCTCTAATTTGACTGCTCTGCGAAACAACACGTCTGTGATATGCAGGTGTGACTCCAACACGCTGAGAGTTTAAATCATCCAATCGCTGACTACAAGGCAGACCCGTAGACTTGCACGTAAGCCAGTGAAACAAGTTGGATAAAAAAACTTTTGGCGAAAATCAAGGCCACAAAATAATGGCAATAAAACGCTGCATTTCTCATTTGTAGAACCCATAAAACATAAATTGATTTAGAAAGCGAACAAGAAACTATTGTTTATTTGTTTACAAGTAATTTGTTTAAAAATTCTACCTTAATTTAAATGGGAGGCTTTACTTACGAAGAGAAAATCACTACTTCATGTGTATATGAAAATTCTACGCAAGAACATTATATTACGTGTTCAAGTTGTACAAAAGTTGCATATCGCAGCGTAGCTGTGTTTCAATAATATATCAAAATCATTAAAGTTCACAGGAGCATACATATAAACCATTGACAACAGTTGACTTAAAAAAGAATGTGAACATGAATTTTGCTAGCTATTAGATGTGCTCAACAAGTGAAACATACGGAAACAATAGAAGATATCCGCTTGGAAAATTTCTCACTTATTACTGACATAAATAAACTTCAATTACTGGTAGCACTATGTTTGCTATAAACCATCTTATTTTTGAATTTGTGGAGGTTATACATATTTGTGTATGAAAAAAAAAAGGTTTTCAATTTTTTCTTTTAATCACGAAGAATATGTAGAGTTTAATGATTTAATTCGCCAAAAATGTTCAATATGAAAAATGTAATTATAGCATTGTTTGTAAGCAATTTGTCTTATGCATATATATACAGCCTATATATATATTGCTGTGCATTACCGTTGGAGTTGATATAGAAAATAAACGTTAACAATCCTTTCTCAAGAGATGTATAGTTTTAAACAAGAAGTTTTATAATTTATACTTCTTAAATATAGTGTTATATACAAAAACCTCCGCAATGATATTTTTGGATAAATTAAATCTTAGAGTAACATTAAAATTTTCGATTAAAAAAAAATATGATAGTAAATTTTTTGGGAAACACCTTTATGCGGTAGTATATCATAAGATACTTAATTTTAATTTGATTTTTTTAAGTAAAATTAAAATTTCAAACTGAACCACAGACAACAAGCAATATTTTGTAAATAGTTTAAACTGTGTCGTTGCGAGGTTGGTAAGCGAGGCGCCTAACTAAAGAATATTACGAAGCCACACCCATGCGTCTTCTGTGTACACGATAATATGTAACCGTAAAAAAAACGGAAATTTTAATAAAATGTTCGCGGTGAGTCACACAGAAGGTGGAAATTAGGGTAAAGCAACGTAAACAGTGTAAACAGTGGAAGGGGTGTTAATAATGAGCTGACGTGTCGCTAACAAGCTTGCGAGTCACGCTTAGCGCTGCCAAGACAACAGCAGCCCCTGCAACTTATGCACGCCACACGACGTCTACGTTGGGCGGGCCCGCTCACCTGCCACCGGCAGGAGTGTAAGACGTAGGCAATCCTACCACTGTAGTGCACAAAGCTCTGACAAGACTGACAGAACAACGGAAGTATAGTGGTTAGAGCACTCGCCCTCATTAATGGGAGATTGGGTTCGATTCACATAGCGATAACTTCTTTGTGACGCCTGAGATACACACATTAATTCAGGTGATAACTTGTTAGAGCACTCCTTTGTCGTTTTACACCAGCTGTTACGCATACATGTATATGAGAGCATGTATTATTTTTCTGTCCAACGCACTCACCTAAAGTTACTTCTCTATATTACAATCTACTCTCTGAATGAAAAGTTGTTTAATTTTTTACAAAAAGATACACTGCTATTCAGATATCCTTCCGTGGAGACACGTTGTTAGTGTGGAACTGATTAAAGAATGTAAAAAAAACTGCACCATTAAATTTTGTTACAGATAAATTGTAGCGGTATTAGAAAACGTACCCCATAATGCTAGAAATTTTTACTGGAATATTAACTGCCCTAGCGGAATATTTTTTAAACTTGAAATTCAAAAAGTAGTTCCTGATGTTTACTTTCTTCACTGCGCAATAATTTTCGCGGTGTACTTTGAGTTTTTTAGGAGTTTTCCTGCATTTTGAGAATTAATATATTACGATATCAATCTAATATTCATTATTAGTTAGTTAGTTACATATTATTATTCGAGACTAAACATGTTTTATAACTTGAAATGAAGGTTGTTGAATATGTTTTGCTTCATTAACCCGTAGTGGTAAGTAATGTACTGGTAAATTAATTTAGCTAAGACTCCCAGTTGTAGAGAACTTGCTTATTTATTTTATTACTCACCTCCAACTGAGGCAGAGCATTAAGCATGCATTTAAGAATGAACCACCCAGTCTTTCATTTTTTGCCCCACGGAAGACGAAGCATGTCTGCGATGCAAATTAGGTGCCGGTTGTTGAGAAATACATTCTTCATGCTCACGTTTCAGTTGGCTTGCTGCTTTGCTAGACTGAGTCACGTGTGCCGACTGTAATTAAACACGAGCGCGCGTCACTCAACGTGATTTATTCTCTCTTCACAAATGAGCGGTTGCGTGAGTAACATTCTGTACTGATGTTGTTTAATTACTAATCCAGTAAGTTATCTCGATACTCTGAACAGGCACACGTCATCAATCTTATCTTCCACACGCATATTTGTCGGTTGGAGGTTAGCTAGTTTTTTTTTTTTTTTTTTTTGGTCGGTAGATATTCCTACTCGCTTACATTACAAGAGAATACTGATTACATTTCGCGGAAATTAAAGACACTGGAATATGAAATAAACTGAACATAAGTAACCAAAGGCTGCAATGAAAAAAATAATCTTGTCTTAAAATTATAATACACAATTTTTTTACTAGTTAAATAAACTAGTATTATATGATTTTTATACTTCCAAGACATCTTTGCAGTTATTTGAAGAATTTCAACACGAAGGATTACAAATATTCTTCAGAAAATCTGCTATCTATTATCAAGTTTGATGAAATTCCATGCAATAATTAGGCTGTTTATATTAGATTTTTACCAGTTTCCTGACTTTAACTCGTGTCTGAATGGTTCTGTTATACTGATATATACCTGACGCACTATTGAAGAACGTGAACAAATATTGTAGAGAGAGAGAGAAAACTAGTATGTGATAGAAACCGATTTTGTGAACTTTCAAAAGTCAAGTATTCTAAAATAACTAACTGAAAACAGGTTTAAGATATTTAAGTAACTGTGTACTTGTTACTAATAACTACATAAAACTAAATTGTTGTTCTTTTGACTATATAAATATAAAATGTAATTTTGTAGAATAGGATTCCAATCACGTCCTACATGCATTTTTAACTCAAGTATTAAAAAATATCACATTATAAGCAGTCTCAAACGTAGAGTACGTGCTAAAACATATAACATTACTCATAAATAACTGAATTCGTTTCAAGATGTGACAACTAAACCGCAGAGTTATGGGACTTAGAACATTATTTATGCTGTGTAATATGCTGACAAACACGACTTCAGAATTTGAAGGAAATTAGTTACCATGCGAACAAAAACCAACGTTGGGTAAACGTAGGCATTTTGGCATTGACCCAACATATTATACTCTCATTGTTTGGTCATTGTTGGACAATTGCTATTTTCAGGTTGGTGTCCGACCAAAAAAAAAGTGTTCGGCCAATCTAGGCACGACTGCCATTTTGATGTCAGGCTAACCTAATTTTACCAACAACCGCCCAACCTTGGATAAAACGTTGGACCTATGTTAGCCCTAATAAAAATTGCTACTGGGGCATAATATGGACACTCTGAACTCAATTATTTGTTCAATAATCACTACTACATTGGGCAAGGTAACGCGTGAGATGTTTCATGCAGATTTGCCATCGATTTTGAGTTATTTTATAAGACATTGACCTATTCGCTTAGGCATCTTACGTGTTGTAAGGTTTCTATATAGATCTATAATATATCCTCAAATTATTTCACTGATTTCCGGAATGTATTGGTATTATTCAGGGACATATTTGTTGAAGTAACGAAGTGAGTGAGTGAAGTAATTTTGAACCGCGTTTAACAGCGAGATTTTCAATGCTGATAAGTGGTTATATGAGTCGAGTATGTAACATCATCGAAATATAAATAGAATATTCTTGAAAAACCCGCCGACCAGCGACATGATTCGGCAATATTCCTACAGGTTTTCCGGAATCAATATCGGTAGTGTAGGCAGAACCTGCTCTTCTATACCTGTTCACAAAGACTAGACGGGAGACACTATTACAGATCTTGATGTGAGTTCGACCGAATACACAAGGCTTTGTTTCTGAGCTGCTGAACTACCCAGGCTGCGTCCAGAACATTGTTCTGTCAGTAGCAAATGAATGCGACCGACAGAAGGAGATGTGCACTTTTCAATCTCGCCTGTCAACAGCCCAATGTGGGTTAGCCCTTAGAGGCCAACTTGACGAATCTGAGGCCTATCCATCCTCTACCTAACAGCATCACGGCAAGTGTTATCGCTAGAGACCCTGAAATATCGAGTGTTCTACAACCTGTCGGCTGCGCTCTACAATCCTGCGTACACTCTGTTCATAGCTACTTGTTGACTATAAGCTACTGCTCCAGTGAGTAGCATTTTGCAAATCCGACAAGGTAATGCGGCCATCAGTATGTTTCCGTGTAGTTTTTCAGTTGGCTCAGAATCCTGAAGAGCGCGGTTTTATCAATAACGGCGAACCAATCGCGATAGTAACCAATATTTAAGGGAGTTTAAAATCTTACTTTTTATCCGTACAGAAGGTGCTTACACAGTTACCGCAGTCTTCCCGGTCGCAGAAGGGTGATCGCAGGTATTCCGCTAATGGCGAGACAGCTTACTAGATCTTACGTGACCGCGTGCTTTTCCTACAGTCAAAAGTCCGGGTCAGCCTCACCGGGACTCGAACTCAGTTCACTTTGAAAAAAGGGGGATGCAAGTTCCCTAGCAGCTCCGCCACTCGTGGCCCCCAAGTAATGAACTGTCCTAGTACACTCTGTTGTCAATAACTTCAGTTAGTGGTGATGCATGGATGTATTGCAAGGGACGGCCAGATTGGTTAGCGCAAGTGCTCTCACCAGCAAATAGCGTGCAAGAGTCGAGGTACTAATTATATTACCTGGCTCATTGCACTATCTTTTTTTTTTGTCTCTGACAGTCATGTTTATGTCACGTTATTCAGAGTACATTCGTATCAAAGACGACTTCTGGTGTAACATGGCCACGCCTAGTTACTGATCGACAGTTACTAACGGCAAATAACATTATAATATTTTGTGATTTTCTTCACAATGAAAGACAATTTTACAGTACAAATTGTGAAACGTATACGTCTAAATTTGTCGACCGACATAGCATTAAATTTACAACTCATGCAAAGTCGTGCCCTCAGAAATGTAAAAATTTACTGTAGTCATGCGAAATAGAGTGTAAGAGTGATGCCAGCATTGTTAACTGTAGAAAATGGAGATGAGATAGCACAGCTGCTGCATCCGCACATCGAGCTGGCTAGTCTTGGAAGTGTCGAAGCTAACTCGAGGCCGATACTTCGGCGGGTGCGGGCAAAGTTTTCTTCCTCACCGTCTTAAAAAAAAAAAAAGAGCTAAGAACACAGAAGCAAACGTAAAGCTCGTGGAAAGAACTTGCTCCACGGAAATTCGTGGCGCTGGCCGAGAAACCAACAAACAATAAAGCGGTGAGTCGCCGATTGATCACAATTAATAGGCGAACCCGCCAAAGTTATGCGCAATACTTTATTAGAGGCTGCCTTGAAATTAATTTTGTACCGACTTGTTTCTATGCTTTACGTGCACATTTGTAGTTCGGCATCATAGTCAATGGTTGGAAGATTCACCTCTCTTGCGTCTTGGGGTTCTAGCTGCAAAGTACAGACGGGTGGTGTCTCAGTAACCGTGTTCTGATTGGCGCAGTCAAACAAACGACGACGCTGCCCAAAGACACGTTGACAATAACCACGAAGTAGAGCGGCATATGTGGACATGTGGCAATGAAACACTCTTTTGCAGAAATTTATTCGAGGAAATACAGAGTCCCTACTCAAAGACATGCAAAGTTCGTGTTATTTTCTTCCAGCAGACTTGATTCCAAATCACTATAAGCTCGTTTGGCGCCTTTCGTTAGCCAACAATGTCACAATCTGCAACGGATAATCATTTATTATTACTAATTATTAATATTTAATGTATATATTTTTAAAAAGGGAGAAGTTATGGCGTGCAGTCTTCTCTTGTACGAAACCGTTATCACACAAATACAGAACACAATATCTTACAGATACAAACAACACAATTCAGAAACTACTCTCAAACCCTTCGTCTCTCGCCAGTATGCAAAACTAAATTTAATATAAATTACACAAAACAAATTTTTGCAGTTCAGTAAGATTAAACACATGATTCTGAATACAGTGGAATTTCAAAGGACTCTGTACGATTATTTTGACGCAAATTACTGTATTTACATGGACTATTATATTTTATCACTTTTTAAGTGCTAGTGGGCACACAACAAAAGGTAAATACATGCACAAAGACACACAGACAGAAAGGCGATCTCATAAGCCTACTTTTTCCTTCGAAAGTAGGCTAAAAATGTAAATGTGTAAAGAAAGAGTAGCCAATCTACAGTGAAACGGACACATGCGCATAAGTTACATCACGAATAGGTTCTGGGGCAATATTATCTTAGACTGAGTTTTGATAAGTACGTGCAGTGAAGCTTTGAGTGTCGCAAATAATAACGTGAATATTGCTGGTCCCTACTCGAAGTAGGACGTCTTTTACCTAACTTTTATCAGTTTAATAGAAGCAATGAGCTCTGAAAACACGTCATTCATTTCGACTATCAATACATTCGGTCGTACACATGTGATGAAGGTATGTAACCACCGAAACGGCAATCTTGCTAACAAGGCTTGCTATAGTAGCGCATTGAGCTCTCCTCTTATAACAACAAATGTTCTTTATTTGCCGTTATGCAGAGAAACTAAGCAATCACACTAAAAGTACAGTGGGGGCCGCGGAAGGGGTCAGACCTCTCGCCTCCCACCAAGGCTATCCGGGCTCGATTACCGGCGGGGTTGGTCCCCGGATATTAGCATGTGGGAATCGTGCCGGACGATGCCACTGGTTGGCGTGTTTTCTCTGGGATCTCCCGTTTCCCCCGCCCATTCATTCCGACGCTGCTCTATACTTACATCGTATCACCCCTCACCAGATCTAAGGACCTCGATGTTAAGCGCTGACAAAAACCTCATCACTCACTCATACACTAAAAGAAAATTGTTGAAGGAAGTCTTTTCTGCTAAATTATTCACTAGTGCCCAGAAAACAATTTTTTTGGTGACCACAATATTTTAGTGGTGATAAGAAAGTGTTTTTGTGGCGAGTACAAAATATATTTTGCAGAATGAAACCCACAAAATATATTTTGTGGCTACCACACACACACACGTGTATAGTGTAAGGAAAAATGTTGTGGAAGAAATAAAAGTACTATTAGACGATCATAATTGGCAGAGTTGCCACATCGAATAACACGCAATTTAATTAATGCCTCACTCTTTTCGAAAATATTATTTAACGCAAATTAATACGTATGACAAAAATTCATTTTTACAGTTTTAACACTTATATATCATCGTTTGTATCTGAATTTTTATGTTAAAATAAACCAAAATGAAGCAAAATAATTTTTTGTAGCAAACAGTACGTTATTTAAAAAAAACGCTCAAGCAAAATTGTGTATCGTCCGACTGTTAACAGTCTGAAATTTTTTCAAAGCATTTGTTTAAATAATATTTGAGTTATTTGCAATTGTTGCAAACCTTTTAGGGGTACACATTTTTCATCTAAAGTAACAAAAGTGTTTTATGAGCAAAGGTCTGAAAATGCACAACTCCTGCGCTACAGGTCACATTTCTTGTTATAAAGTGCATAGCGCGTAAGCTGGAACGCATTACTGAGGAATGTCATTGTATCTATTACTTGCAACTAAACAGAAGACGAGTTATATTTAACTGAACGGTGGACTTGGTCCGATGTCATATTCTAATGTAACATGCAACATGGCCACGTAGGCTATTGTAAGACAGGAGACCTGTAGTACAGTAATGATGCGTTTTCGGTGTTTATATAAAATTGTTTTGTTCCTATACATAAGAGCATTGTTCCTCCGAATTTTGACACACAATTTTGCATTATCCCATACATACAGGACGAGTAAGGACGGAGTGGGTTAATTTCGTGTGGAGTTAGCCAAAGAAAAATCATGTTGAAAAGTTCTTTAGATTTATCCCTGTAGTGAAAATTACTGTTCGTGTTACAAATCTTAGATAATAAATCCAACGCAACAATATTACTGCAATACGCCTATTACTTCGGTTACACGCCTTGGAAGAAAGTGCAATGCCTGCGTATGTTTGAGGGTTACAAAAATACATTCCTTGTACATATATATATTTTTTTTTCGAAAACGGCTAGTTAAGCAATTTTTGACAATTCGACCGTCTGTATTAATCTTCCACGCCTGTTAAATATTCTGCAGTAGAACATGAGTTCCAGTGAAGTGTTCCGAAGTTAGAAGCAGAGGAAAAGTATCGTTCCTTATTAGAGCAATAATGAGCCAATGACATTACCAAACTAAATTACTGAGAAGAAAGTTAAAGTCATTTATAAGACAGTGTACAAAGTTTTGTTATTTAATATTAGTTTGTTTTTCAGATTTAATTCAAATGGAATTTATCAGTATATTTTCAGGGTAGCATTACACTGACAATTCTCACTTTAGGGATAAATTGAAATCACATATTGAACATGTGTTTGTGAGCTAAAATCACACGAAATTAACACCACCCGTCATGACTAAGCCTGCATAAGTTCATAGAGCTGACAGGTGGGTTGTCGCCATGCAGGGCTGCAGCTACCTAGGATTATCACTACATAATTTTCTGTGAGCCATTATGCCTCTACCTTTACTATTTTAATTACGATAACTACTATGTAACTAGAAACTAGTGTACATTTCCAACTTTCCCAACTTTACTTCTACAGTTCTAATAAATACATTATTGTCGTTATTAAATTTGTTGGGCAGTGCTCACTTTAAAGTGAATAGCTTATATTCACATGGTTGTTTGTTAGTTGACGCTATATCCACTTGTACGCTGCTCTGCAGGTGTTACTTATTAGTGAAAGGTCGTTAAAGGTTTCGTCATTGGTCGATGGTTCGTGTATGAGAGGAGGGTGCAGTTCTGAGAATTCGCAGCCTTGCCTTGCAATAAATCCCCTGACTTCTGCTGTTACGTTTGTATTAACAAGAGGTGTGCCAACTTCGCGTTATTTGATGCCAGCAAACTAGAATACAGAACACAAACGTCTTTACTCTCGTTTGAAGTTTCTCATTGGTATAGATGGGAAAAATTCTCAGGTTCACTGACCTGTAGGCAAGCCTCCAAGAACATACGTGTACTCAAGCAACCAATAACTGCTCATTAGCTGTTCGTTAACACAGTGATATGGGTCTTCTTTTAGAAATGTTTTGCTCAGCGACTTCCGGGAACTGTCATAAGTAGGGCCCAGTAGTTTTCGCGAAAATATTTTTGCAGCACTTTGTTTCAGTGTCTTACGTGCGCACCTGCATCTCTGCTCTGTGGTCAGTGATTGGATGCCGTAACACCCAACGTCTGGAATAAACCCGCAAATCACAGACGTTATGTGACGCAGTTATCCGTGTACTCATTGGAACAGTCAAATTAATAACGACACTCCACAAAAAACACTCTTTCAATAGCCATGAAGTTGAACTGCAGGTGTACACGTAGCCCTAGTCATAAGAGTCGACGGCTAATTGCGAAATTAACACGAACTTACAGCAGTTGGAATTATAGCTCGTTCCTAAAAGAAAACAAGAATTTGCAAGGTCTCCTCTCATTGGCTGTAAATGTCGTGACCTGCCGTGAAGAATGATTCTGGCCAATTATTGAAATGACACCATAAAGAGGATCGTGGCTATTGCAGTAACTAGGGACCTGAAAAAAATTCGCGTTTTCTTTTATGCACAAGCAAAAATGCCATCAACTGCAAGTTCATGTAACTTTCACAATTGTTCCTTGACTTAGTTGACACCTCGTGTAAGTCGCTTAACCAATAATTAGAGATGATGGTTTATCGCGGGAAAACTTGACTATTTGCTAGGCTTCAATGTGCGTTCAGCTTACCAAAAGATTACTGGCTTTTCCTTGTACGTGGAGCTACTGCTCTATTTGACCTAGCCAATAAGAATACCGCTATTTTAATATTTGATGCACGTTATTGGTCTATAGACAGCTACGTTGTGTCAGTGTTTTCAAAGCTATGTTGGCACAAAACATTTTCGCGATATACCATCATCTCTACCAATAATACAAAGTTTACTCAATGCATGCCAATATCACTGTGTTAGAGAGCAATAAACACCTGCTGCTTGTTTGAGTGCACATATATTATTGGAGGCTATCCTACAGGTCAGTGAATCCGCGAAATATTTCTAGGGACTGGAAAATTTCGTGAATTATATGACCTGCAGGCTAGAATCCATTGTACTATGCATACTCCAGCCACGAGTATTTGTCCACTAGTTGCTACTCAGTGGAACAGCAGACAATAAACAAATAGACAGGGATTGAGTACGCATAGTACATCTAGCCTGCAGGTCATTGAATTCGCGAAATTCTCCAGTCCCTACCTAGTAGTAACAAGTTGTTCACTGGTATGTACAGCTCAGTGGAATCTAGTGTGTCACAACAAAACAGGACCCTGGTAATAACGCCCTTATACCACAACAAGTACTGGCCGACGAGACAAATTATTCCTATCTGGATCCGTGTGAAGTTACTAGCCGACGTGTGGGCCACGAAGTGTATGCGAAAAGAATTTTCCCCAGTTTATTTGAATGACTTTGTTCACATCTGCAGTCCTACCTCGTGGTCATAAGCAGCTTGTCTTTCTGGAAATACGTCTCTCAGTTGACTGCTTCAATCACAATAACGTTACCGCAACACCGCACGTATTTGATTGGCTGGTAGAATCCCGTGACACGTGAGAGTTAAGCACCCCGTACAGCGGGCTTGGAATCGTGGTTTCGGGACACTTTAAAAAATTTTAAAAACGTCGTTTTCAGACTGCTATCACCTAAAAAATACCAAACGTAGTCGTAAAACAAAAGTATAGAAGCACGCGCTAGACTTCACTACACATTTCCCGTAAATAAAAAGTCAGTGTCACACTGCTTAAAGTCCCATACGAAAAAGCCAACGACAAAAATACTGCACGCCGCGCATAAAGGCGATGCGGTCGTTGACGCACATATCAGTCTAGACCCTACCGTCTGCATGTTTACGTACTTCCAACGCGGCATCAGGGCTCTTAAACCATTCAATCACTGACTATGCAGCATAGCTGCAGATATTTACACAAGGCAGTGAAACAAACTGAGGTAAAGGCGGTTCGGAATAAAATGAGCACTCAGGAAAGCCCTGATAAAGTCCTATTTTCAGCTAATTCGTATCTTTCCTCGCGTAACGGCTAACGACGGGAAATAGCGAACCTGTCTGGACACGTCACTTGATGTTTGCGCGTGTAAGATAAAATGTACATTCATGTGGAAATATATATAGTTTGATATTTAAAAAAGTATGTTAATCACATATAATACAGTTATGTCGATTACGATTGATTTTGTTTCAGTGTTATTGTATTTATGTAGAACAATACAAGGAACGATATTGCGTAATTTCGCTGTCAACCAAACAAACAGTAAAATTACTATGGTTAATGTTGATTTATATGCAGTAACGGCTAGAAATATTTTGAAATTTTTTTTTACTGCTCACATTATTCCGAACGGCCTATAAAATTATTTTGGCAATACGTTTGTGCCCTAGCGACGTAGTACACCGATTAAGTTCTGTTAACGAAGCTATTCTGCGGCTGCAGGGCGACCAACACAGGCGCAGGCCACGCCCCGCGGCAGATGTCTGGCAGTGGCTCAGGCAAGCAGGTGATCACACTCGCGTCTATCCTGAATAAGTGATAGCGCGCTCGTTAGACTCGGGATACGTGGCTCCCTTCCTGCTTCCCCTTCCACTCTTCCCCTCACTTCCCCGGCCATCACCCCTACACCTTTTATACTTTCACTTCCCCACCCCACACCCTCTCCCCGACCACGTCGCTCACTCACAGTTAATGGATCTCAATTCTGCCATAGTGCTTACAACACTCTGCTCTCTGCGTAATGTCTGCCGTTACTTCCGGCCATGTGCGACGGGTATTTCTAGCAACACGAGTTTTTGTTTTACTTGTTAGGAATTGTAGTCACACGCTGCCGGAAGTAAACCTGCGGACGTTAGATTTTTGATTGACATTTTAAACTATATTGCCACACACTCTGTTTATTACTATTGCTGCTATGTAAGGTACCTGTACCGAATATGGCCCGCTTAAGGTTCAACAATAATGTGTGCCTAAGTCATTATTTATATTACTAATAAAACATATGAAGGATGTAAGACAGACATTTATGGATTGTGTATGTCCATACTGGAGACTGGAGTGTATCGATCCCACATCGATCTCTGAATTAGCGCACAATGGCGACTAGTGGACTATACTGAGAACTTGTCCATATTCGATACAGGTACCTTATATATTAAAAAAATTTAAGAGAGTACGGCACTAATCCAGCGCTGTAATCATTAGTTTAAAATTTTAGGTTTTTCGAAGATAATTTACAAAAATTACAAAACAAGCAATCTTAGGCAATATGTTTTACCTACTTAATCAGCAATCGTTTTTCTCGATTATCGTGTATCTGAAATGTTGGACATTTAATTGCGCCGGAACAGATTACGATTAACGAATTCATCATTCAGCGTAAATATTTCCTTATAAAGTTGGCCAATGTCGTTACCTTGATTGTTTTGTAGTTCTCGATTTTCACTTTAAAAAACGTAGATTAAAATTACATTTATAGTGATTTATTATATATCACACACTCCTAAGTAACAGAAAGATAAGGTACACCTGAAACAAAAAATAAATAAATAACCAAGAATTCGTAAGTGTAACATGAGACGAGTTTGGAGCAACGCCTGTATGAGAGGGGGGGATGAGAAATCCCCGAGAAAACGCACCGACTAGCACAATTCCCACATGCAGAAATCACGGGACTGACCACGCCGAGAATCGAGCCGGAATCGTCTTGGTGGGAGGCGAATGGTCTTACCATTCGGCCACCGCGGCCCCCACCAAACATTCGTCTCAGAAACATAAGATCCCAAATAGCAAACATCAACTAGCGCACTTGTGTAAATCTGATCGTGATAAGCAGCCTACAGGCGGTATACATTCGGAATGCACCCGCGGCCACATGTGGCATATATGATGCATAATGAATTCACCCACACATTAACCACACGTGTACAGCAAGCATTCTTATTATACTCAGACGCTTGTAGTTGTGTTTGCTAATCTGCTTATGGACCGTATACTGAAATACGTCAGTCTTTTTAAACTAAGTGGCCCACATTAAAATTATTTCAGTATTACTGCAAACATATTTACTGATATGGCCTGATTAACAACCATTCCAGCAAAAGTAGACCAACATACTAGAAAACGTTGGCCGCTTCTGACAACAGTTGGCCAACTGAAATATGATCATATTTGCTACTGGGGATACTTTAAAAGGAAATCATAAAACGTGGTAATAACATTCAGAAGCAAAGAAAATTAGAAAACGTAACAAAAAATTCGTTATATACTAAAACAAAAATTCGTAGTATTTTTGTAAAGCATGTATGTTTACATTATCGGCAAGACTTGATAGGAATCTTTATTTGTAAATATAGGTCATAACACCAGATATGAGTTTCGTTAAAGTGTAAATTTGTGCCAAGTGTTGACGTTAATAATTTACCATTACAATGCAGTGCTTGAGGAGTGTTTTGGATATGGTATTTCATAAAATTACAACAGTACTATTCTCGTGAACAATTAAAGGTTCTTAACTAACATTATCAAAAGGAGTTTATTTTTTTAGAATTACAAACATTTTATTTATACAACGTGCAGCTGTGCAGAAAAACTGGACCTGGTAGCTCAAAAATATTCATTGAAAGTAGGTTACAGAAAAAAAAATTACAGAGTAGATAATGAATATCCTACGCTTGTGCCAGGTTATGACGGATTCCTGAATGCCAGCAAAACATTTGGCATGGGAAATATTTCAAAGCAGCTAGCTTGCCTATCCGCCTTTCACTCGACTGCCTTTTCCTGTCCGTAGAGCTTGCCAAACGACGTAAACGATTACATTTCGTGCCAGGGAGCCATGCCAGCATGAACGTGTAATACGTCAGTCCGAGATCACAATACTGAGCATCACAGTTTGGGGAAATTCTTCATACATTCTGAGGAAACGAAGCGATGTTGTGTAAGCGTAGCATGAAGCAAAGCAGCAGATGTTCACGTAAGGAATTGATACACGATGTTCCAAAAATATTTCCTTGAAAACCCAGTGTACCTACATACGAGGAGCTTTTTGTCAAAACTGGATTATCTCCAAAAAATTAAAAAGTCTGTTTCTGGTCAATTCTGTACAAACCATATCAACTAAATCAGACAGTGAAATGGGTTATCGATCTAAATTATTTACTTTAGAAAAAAAATTTCACCATCTGACTTAGTGAATATGGTACGTACAGAATTTACTATAAACAGACTTTTTAATTTTTTTGGATATACCCAGTTTTGAAAACAAGCTCCTCATATATGACATCAATCGTCCCTTGGCAGGTAAAAGGGCCAACGTCACGTTTTAAAATCTTTTGAGTAGAAACGAAAAACCATTCAGAAATTCAATTAAAACCAATAATAAAAACCAATAGTTAATATGGTAGCTGTAGAATTCCAGGCCACAATGCTGTCTTTGATTTCTTTCTAGCTTAAGGTTCAGTAAATTAGTTTATGAACTAATATTAAAACTGAGACGCTGGCCATTTTGCCTGCCAAGGGACGATATGTAGAGACATGAACTTTTCGCGAAAAGAATTTTGCCCCACTTCTTTCTAGTGCCTTATGTGCACGTCTGTAGTTCTGCTTCATAGATATTGGCAGCGTGCATTTGAACTGTGACGTTTCTCATTTCACTGTACCAATCACAATAAGGTTACTGTAACACCACACGTCTGTGACTTGCGTGTAAAACCCCACGACACACGAATGTCAAAACATCCAATCTCTGACCGTGAAGCAAGTCTGCAGACGTGCACACAAGTCACTGACACAAAGTGAGGCAAATTTCTTTTCGCGAAAAGTTCATGTCTCTAACGATATGGAAACGGAGATTATCATATAACGTATAGAGAAATAGAGCACAATAAGCAGATTGTTATATAGATATCACAGTTTGGGGAAATCCTTAATACTTTCTGTGGAAATGAAGCGATGTTGTGTAGCGGTAACAAAATATACTTGCGTTCTTAAAGACCAGGTTATATTTTCCGCCCGACAATCGTCATTACATTTTCCCGTCGTATTTCGAAATTACTTCAAAGTAGACACAATAATTCGTTTGGTACAAAGTTCATTATTAGATATAGTTGAAAATCGCAATAATTATTCATGCTCATCATAGTTTGTAAAACAGTGTAACAGTCTCTGCCTTATCTGATTGTAGGATGATTACGCAGCTGTTTAAAGACTTATCAGAAATATTCAGTAGTGGTTCACCATAGTTATCATTGGCCCAGTCAGATAGGGACACGCTAATAACAAAAGAAGAACGGCAGACACGAACATGTTATCTTGAATCCTAGTAAACAGAAAACATTCTACCTTAATAAATCAGTGACTCAGAATATTTAGGAATACGGAAGTGAAATAGCCGGTAGTCACACACGCCAGAAAAATGACTTACCTGGCCAGCAACATGGCGGAAACACCTGCTGCCAGTCAACGTGAGGCAGCTGCACTGATAATCGGCAGTCAGGCCAATAGGAAACCTGCAGTAACATGCAGGAGCCAAACAGACACAGGGCTGGCATCATTGGTCTCGGGAAACCAATGAGAGGCGAAGTTAGCCAATATCAAACGAGTTGCCGCGACGTTTCGCGTCTGTATTATTATTTAGTCTGTGACAGTGTTCTACTAATTGTCTATTTCCGTTTTGAATTATCCGAGGTGATTATTCCGTCTTTCATTACCTCGCTGTCAATGCGCTAGGTTTTTTTTATTTCACCAGATTCGTGTTCCTTATTGACATATCCGTAGCAGCGAAATACACTGTAAGTACTTACCTGGGGGCCGATTAACTATCGCTTTTTATGGATGCAACGCAAAATTTTCACCTGCGTTGCGTCTGCTCGCGCTGCATTGGAACTATATTCTCACGTAATGCCATAGAAGACCCGTTTAACTTGCTCTGCACTTGCGCTGCGTCGGTGCAAATAGCAAGATGTGGTATTTAATCTGGACCCTGTACTCAGAAATTAATATCTGAGGTAGGAACTCGGAAATTTCACGAGTTCGTTTGAGACTGTGTAAATAATGCACGTGTATTAAGCGTTATCAAATTTAATAAAGTAATATTAATTCACCGTGCTTACGCAAATAGTAATATTTTATTCCAAAATTTAAGTACCTTTAATATAAACGAAATAATTATTATGTAACACGAATAAAATAATTAACAATACATTTTCAAACTTTCGTGTGTTAAGAGTACAGAATTATTTTCCGTGCTAATATATAGACGTTCGTTTGTTGTATTTCTTCTCCCTGCACACATTTCGTGTAGAGGCTGCCACATTCCCTGTGACTCTCCCGTCCTGAGAGCGCCGTCTTGGGTCCTACAAGGCAGAATCCACAGGTATCGATCCTCCGTAGGCGTCTCTCCGAGCGTGGGCGGCCCAGCAGTCGGGAGAAATTCACGCTCGCCTCTCCACGCCTGCTGGTAGGCGCCCAGATTACTCAGGGCGCATATTAAGGAGGTGCCCTTCGAAGCATTTGCCAGCATGTCGGCTGAGATACGCAAATTTCTCTTAAGGGAGCTTCAAGGCGTGTCGACCGCCAAAAGTTTTTCTTCAAAACGAAATCGAAAGTTTTTCACCCACACGCAGTATCGTCCAAACCATGGAACAGTGATAACATTTTTGTTTTAAATGCCATTGTTCGATGCGATATGCAAAATTATAAGGCCATAGTTACAAAATGAAAATTCTTTATTTTTGGCAACGGCGAGTGCCGAAACAGTGCAAATGTATATATCGTTTATTAAAGAGAGAGAGAGAGAGAAAGAGAGAGAGAGAGATTGAATGTACGTTCAGCGTTTACCTCCAAGTACAATTGAAGTCAGAGTCGCTCTATAGAGAATAGTATGGTGAAGTGAATCTTGTTTGCGGGATTTCTACATAGATGGCCCCGACCTTACAATAATGACGTCTGATTTCGTGGGTCATTTTTCAGGCTTGCCACATCAATGGTAGTGAACTTATAGTATAGAACACTATGTAATATGACACCTAACCTTTACGCAGGCTTACTACATCGTATGTTAACTATTAAGTGTTTTAATGTTTCTCTTGCAAACCACTGTCGTGTTGTTTGGCAATAACCTCATTGTGACTTTGTGACTGGTACAGCCAATGAGGAAAGTGTTTACAGACAGACGTGCTGCCAATATTAATGAATATAGACATGATGTTGCTTTAGACACAAGCTAGGACTGAAACAGCCATGTCACTTTGTCAATTGGCTCTAGCCTTGTCTGACACTTCTTAAGGGTGTTCAAGTGCGATAAAATCATAATTTTATATTTACATGAAGTAGTGTTAGTTTTGTAGACAATAATTGTGAGTACAGTCTCCTGTTACGAAACAATTTTAACTCGCATAGTTTTCTCATAACGGAGCGTCAAAGTCAAAATCGGCATGTTCTGCTGCCATGCAAATAGTGAAAACCAATTGACGTACGTAAGTTAAATAATTCACTGTGAACTAACGTGCTACGGACTACGTAATAAAAAATTTTAATAAATTCCTGTAAGTTATTTTTATATTTTAAAAAATTGCTGAATTTTCAAATTTTTTCGTATCTTTTTGCAATTTTTTAAAAATTAAAAATATTACATTAAGGTATTTTAAATACCTTATTGCATAGCTTATGGGATGTAATATCGCAGTGAATCATTTTATTCGAGTAGGTAACTTGGTTTTCACTATTTGCATGGCAACAGAACAAGTAAATTTTGACTTTTTCGCACCGTTATGATAAATCTATGAAAGCTTAAATTGTTTTGTAAGAGGAAACTGCACAAACAAGTATCGTCTACAAAACTAACACTATTTCATGTAAATATAAAATTATAATTTTATCGCACTTGAACACCCTTAAAGGGCGGTGAGCCAATAATAAAGATGCAAATATGTGCAGATCCCTATCCCGTGGTATGGCTGTATCAGTGAGCAGCGAATAAGCAGCGGTTGTCTGGTGAAGAACACACATACCCACGAAGGCTCGTCTACGGGCCAGTGGTAGATGTGAAATTTTCCACTCTCTTACAATGAAGCAAACCACTAGAGGTGCAATATTTAGCACTGAGGTAGCCATATAACCACCGTACGGTAAGTTGATACTTTTAGAAACGAACTGTTGAAAAAATTTACTAGGTACACCTCCATTATTACCATACAACTATGTAAGAAAATGAAAAAGAAATACGGCGAGATTAAAATGTTTATTATGTATTGTTACGCGTCCGCGAGAATGAAAATTGTTGCGATAATTATTTTAAACGTGAGTTAAACATATCTGTGATACGATAGTTGGAAGGTGGTTTGGTTGGCATTGATGTCGTAGAAATAGTTATTCTGTATATTATGAATAGCAGTTAAAATATTGAAAATCAATTGATGGAATATGTACGTAATATGTTAATAATCTGGAAATGAAATAAAATGTATATTTACATTTAGCTACATTACAATATTTTAGAGGTGACGTAATTATTGGCGGCGGATGAACAATGCATGTCGGCTTGCAGTTCAGATGTCAGCCTGGCAATGTTAATGATGCAGTTTGGCGGAAGGTTACATAGTTGACGTGAAAACAGATCCAAGCTATAAGCAGAGCTTCCGGAAAGTATCAAGCTACCGTATGGCAGGTAAGGTTGTGTTTATGAGCTAGCCCGAAGCTGGGAAGTTGCCGGTGTCTCGTGTACTGTACACGTCACGTCGGTCCGGGGCAGATCGATGTGGAGTGTCTGGCCGTCCGCAGGTTCCAACCGTGCGCGACCAATCACTTCGCCCTTCTGGCCATCGCGATGCTGGCAACCGCTTGCACGTTTTCAACCCCGGCTTTCCCTGGCAGTTACCCTCCGCGATTCGTGAAACCGATTTTGAGTTGATTTGGTAACTGATTGAACGTATCTATGTCATCGCTGTAAATAAATAACGTACGGGGAGGATAACCGAGGGCAGGGCATCACACTCCAGATCTGACAGACTCCTGAGGTGGTCGCTCGTGGGCTTCTGCCGAACGCTGAATGATGACCTTGAAATAAAGTTGTGCAGTTGGCAAGAAACAAAAATAAAGAGTGAAGTAAATGGGAGGAATCCAAAAATGCCCTTTTCGATACCGACTTCCCCGGGAATCGTACACAAATCGCAGAGGTGCAAGGTGAGCAGCATTACGACTACACATGCCTGACTCCTGTATTTACTGTGTCTATTTGCCGTTAGGATGAGTTATTTGACCAGCTTTAAATTGCTGATGAGTAGGGACCCCATTTTTTGGTGGAAATATTTCTGCACCAGTTAGCTTCAGTGCCTCGTGTGTACATCTGCAGCTCTGCGTCATGGTCAGTGATTGGCTGTGTTTAACTATCACGTGTCTTAACGTTTCACTGCGAATCACGAACGTATGTTATTCGTAGTAACCTTATTCTGACTGGTAGGGTCAAATGAGACACGTTTTTACATATAGACACTCTGCCAATAACAAAGAAGTAGAACTGCACAGATGGAACTAAGACATTGTAACAAGTTGGTGTAGAATTATTTTCGCGAAAATCAGGAGTCCATACTGAGGAGTCGGGACATGCAAATATTGCGTTGTTTCCTGGCAGCGGACTAGAATCCAAAACGGTTTTGGCACGTTCGACGTCTCCCATTGGTCGACAATGCATCGGCCCGCCAAGGAGAATGCTCCTGTTCAATAATTTAAAGTTCAGTCGTTAAGCGTCAAACCTCCTGTAAAGCGATTGTTAAGCACGCAATGAGCATGACATAGATGTTCGTGACCAACGAACTCATAGGTTGCATTCTCGTGTGCATAGGGAAGTGAAGTGAAGTCTGTCACCTAATGACTACGAGAATTTTACCGATCCCTAGCAATTATCATACGGTTGTAGACATAACCCTCAAAATAATCGTTTGCCTAAAATAAATCATTAAATAGAACTGTAGACAAATTGGCACTTTACGCAATAGAAATCACAATAGTTGTGTAATTATTACACAGAGCTATCCACGACTCGCTGAACTTATTTCTCGTCAGCAAAAGAGCTAAATATGTCACCATCCTGGTGTATTCTGCGTCATTAAAGAGTCAAATATTGATACGATACTTTAGTCTGGCGTGTAGTATGATTGCAGTTAGGTTCTGACATAGCTCAGAAGATCCAGAGGTATAATTTTATTTGTGGTCAATGAACGATGATGAATAATGTGGTCTTAATTCTTTCGTCGTGAAATACGTACGCATATATTAACACGTAAATGCAGAAATCCGGCTCTCATCTCGTTACACAATTTCGAGCACCCTTCAGCTGGATGTTAGTTGCTGTATTCAATATCGTAATTGTTGATCACGGAAAATTCTAAATTTTGTTAAAAGAGTTTGGGTTTCCTGAAAGAAAAGCTTGCCAAGCGGTATCCAATCACAGTTTTTTTTTATGTGAGCTCTACCTTTTCTGTGACTAAACTTTTAGATTGAATACTAAGATATTGTGATTACTCTTAACATTACTTTATAACATTTCGTTTGAATTATTAAAGCCACGTGTCGCTATTTACGCTGTATTGGCTATATATATATATATATATATATATATATATATATATATATATATATATATATATATATATAAATTCATAGCAGGGGCAGCAGACATCGTTAAGCAGTTACCGGTTTAATTTTTTTTTACCTTGTAGGCAATTTTTTTTTTCAAATAAAAGTTATACATAATTTTTGGCTAATTATTTATTTTAACAAAATATACATATAAGTACAATTTACGACAAATACGTGTAACAGATTTACTATGTCTCTGAGAGCTCCCATATAGAATTTAAGATTATATTAGCAAAAACTGCACAAATACAGACCCTTGGCTTTATGTACATCCGTTCCGTAATCACGAAAGTCACATTTTAAAATAGTGTGAATTATAACTAAACAAAGAAAAACGTTTTATATTTTTACAGTAACTATGATGACCTGGGAAATTGCATAGATTGAGGCCGTGGTCCATCACTTCTACTTCTTTAAAGATGATTATTTTTTTACTAATAAATAAGAGCAGATATCGAAAAATAGTTGCACATTTTCGATCAAAACAGTGTATACTATGATCTTTGAAAGAACTGTGCAATAGGAGTGCATGACTAGATTCAGTTTCTTGGACGTACTCCATTGCAAATTGAATGACTGTCAAAGAAAACAAAACAAATAAAAGGAAACCATAAAATAAGCAGAGTATGCTTTAGTCAGCAAGATACATACACAACATGAAGTTTAAAATTGAATCTGGTTAAATAAAATCAAGGAACAAACAGATAATAAATGAAAATAATAACAAGTAAAATAAAAAAAACTAAAAAACCAAGTAACATGCGACACAACGATGAGACGAAACAAAAAACACAGTATATATCTGACGCGAACAGCCACACTCGTGTTCCTGAACCCTGTGTGTCTACCTGATGACGGGAACAGAATCCAGTTCCCGAAATGTCGTAACACTGTCTGTCTGGAAAACTACTGTGTTTTTGTTTCGTCTCTTCATTGTGTCGTTTGTCTTTTCTGTATATGTCTGATATCTGTTGCGTTTTGTCTCGTCTATTTGTTGTGTCTTTTTGTTATTTTTCTGTTCTCAATGAATCCCCGATAGTGCTTAAACTCGTTGAGACATCGAGGTGGTTTAATATTCAGAAAGTATCGTACACAAAATTTCATTTTTTTTTTTTTATTTTTCTGAATTCGAGTGTTTAGGGGAGTGAATGCCGTAAAATATGTTTTCAGTCAGTCCTCGATTACTCTTAAACTTGTCCAGATATTCAGGTGTTATTTTGCTCCAGAACGAAGCTTACGCTTTTCTGTAAAGATAATTTTCAGGGTTTTTCTGATATTCAAACTGTAAGGGCATAAAAATATAAAGTTTTTTCAATTAATCATCTGTATCTCTTAAACGTGTCTAGATGTCGAGATACTTTTTAATAGTATTGAAGCTTTCGTAAATACCTAAAATCTATTTACTGAATTTTCAAAAGTTGACAATAAAGGTAGGAAGTGCAAATATTTAAAAATATCAGAAATCCGGAAAGCACCCATGACAAGGGTAAATAATTAAAAAAAATTGTTACCTTTTACCGTCCTGTAGATTTGTATACCTCTTTGGACACGGGTCTCTGTATACACATTTAATTTGTAGGCTAATATATTAGCGAAGCTGTTTGGAACACTTGTAGGAGTTTTTGGGTTCGAATCACCAGTAAGGCAGGACGATTGGACACTTGTGTAATATAATGTACGCACGTATTGGTGGAAGCTGGCAATAGAGTTAAATTTCTGCAATTTTAAGTATGAAGATTTAAGAGTGTCTTCCCTTTGCGGCATAGGCGCCCACTAAGGGGTAAATGGTATTTTCCTGATATCTTCCATATCTCATAAACCAGGTATCTTTATGTTTTGAGGATGAAAAGTTATACAATGTGTTTTTTCCCTGTCCTCAAAATCTCTTTAACATGATAGCTATCGTTATAATTTTTCCATCGAAAATGCCACGCAGGTAAAGCCGCGGCCGGATAGCTGGCATTGTACATAAAAACGACACGCCACAAGACAGTTATGCTTTACAAATTCTGCTGTATTAAATGTGTCCCGACATTCAATATTGAATAAATATAACAAATTCATCCCTCAACTCGAAGAGTGTGAGTTAAACTACTTGTATAATCAGTGGATGTGCTTGTCCTATATAGTAGGATTTTTAAATGTGATCTTGCGGCTTTAAGTTGTAGTTAGAGATGATGGTATATCACGAAAATGTTTTCTGTCAACAAATCATTGAAAACACTATAGCTTCTTTCACCATGTGTGATAGCGAGATATATTTCTGTCACAACGTAGCTGCCTGCAGACCAATGTCGGGCATCAAATATTACAATAGCGGGATGGTTATTGGCTTAGTCAAATAGGGCAACAGCTTCACGTACAAGCGAAAGCCACATAATCTTTTGATAAACTGAACGTACGTTGAAACCCAGCAAACCGTGAAGTTTTCCCTCGGTAAACAACCATCTGTATTTGTAGTATGTAAAATACTAACCTAGAAATGACTCAACCGAAACAGGTAAATGCTGACGTTTTGAAATATCACCGGGAACTAAAACTGGCACTATTGTTAAAAATACCTAGACCAATTGGCAGTATAAAACATTAAAGTGTGAAGAAAGATATTTTATTAATTTTACGTTGTGATCATCAAATATCTTAGTAATAAAATAACAAAAAACATAGCCCTAGTCAATAATTTGTCCGCGTTAAAAGTGTCCTGAGATAAATTTCTCGAATTAATATTACAATTTCCAGTTTTTACGTATATAAAAATACATGTAACGTAGTAAGTGATTTATGACTTGCAAATACTAAATACACTTAAATATGATTCTTATTTATATGTAAGCAATGGAACATTTAAACAATTTACTATGGTTTCGTGTATGTATCACACCATATCGTCTAAATTACATTTATTAGGTTCAAAAAAATTCTTAGCATATCTGTGCAATAAAAGTTTTGCCGGTAAATTTATTGTACACGTACGGCGCACTAATTGTAACAACTATAAGTTGAACTTAAACAAATCGTTGCAACAAAGCGAGAAAAAAATATTTGAACACAAATTTTTGAAAGAGGGTTAAAATCAGTATTGTCAGGTTTCCTTCCATTAACTTTGCTTGCTTCGAGACCTGTCAGCATTATTCGGATTATTTGCTGACTGTTGCGACCTGGATAAATTTGCTGTCTCTGCATCGTTGATAATTATATTCCACTTTTTTCTGAACCCCGTAAGCTTTTATCATTGCCAATGCTAAGAGCAGATATAATTTATTTTTTTTTATTTTAACACGTTAACATGTTGTTTGCCGCTAGCTATTCTTTTTGGGAAATTTTATCCACAAATTCGTAATGTTGGCTGCAGTATGCCACAAAAAATATAGCAACATGTTAAATAGCTAACAGTCCCTACGTCATACTATTTAGCAATGGTTTGAATATCGCTTCACTTTAATTATTTATTTTTTTTTTATTTATTTCTTTTATTTTTTTATTTTCACTACTTTAGTGCTCATACGGTAGGTAAATGTTGTTTTTAAAAAATGGTTCCTTTAGTAAGATAGTATTCAAGTAATGAAGTTCTGATTGACTGCTTTAACAGATTAACTGTAAAAACGAAAAACGGACTCTACGATTTACGGTTAGATTAAAACTTTTATATGTATATAACTAATTTTTAATATGTTGTCTATTACGAGAGAAGCAGGTGATGTGCGATGTAAGCATTAATTACCAAAGAAGTTATTTTTATGTATCACAATCTTCCATTTTATCTTTTGTAGTTAGTTGCAATCCACTCCCGTAGCAATTAACAGTTACCACGTCTTTCGAAGATTCCATTAGAACAATCATTAACGAGCCGTTTTACACGTTCGATGCAGATCACCCAGTCCGTGGTTGGGAATGGGAGGTCAAATTTACCATTCCGTTCAATTAGCCCGCTGGCCGGCTTTTCAGGAGCTACGTTAAGCATTGGAAGTTAAATTGCTGCGATTAAGAGACTGAATCCATTCGAAACGGCAAGCTTTGTGAATGGAGTGGTGTATAACTGCTTCGCTAGTTCTGCGGTTGAGTTAGCACTAAGCTCAGTTCTCGTACTGCGCACGGCAAACAAACTGTATGGGCCTGCGTGTTCGTGCAGTTGTTACGACAATAAACATGCGTGAGTATGCTTTTGTAATGTCAGAGGAATCATTGAAGCTATACAGATACTAAAACACCAAACATAATTAGCAGAAACAGAGACTCATTCGCGCCAGCGTATTTTCAGAAATAGTGCATCGTATTGTCCTTTAATGATTTGACAACAGTTATGAGTTACGTTTTATCTGTTCAAAAACGCAAAGCAAACGTATTATCCACGCAAATGCGTTGTCAAAAGATCAGTCAAATGAGGACAAAACAATATAAAATTTGTTTGTATTTAATAAAAAATGCTGAATTTTTAAATTAAAAAACAATTTTTTTTAAATACAAATAATAGTTTTTATATGTGTCAATTCATAGCCTACAACATTGTTATACACTGTGAACTTTTTTTAGGTTTGGTATGTCAGTTGGTTTTTGTGGCGTACATAACACCGTAAAGGGCAAATTTTGACGTTTACGATTTATTACACAAAAAATACGAGAGACACAAAAATTTCCTAACAGGATTATTTAGTGAAAGTTTATGTTTAAAATAAGAAAATAAATATATGGTACAGATATATAAAGGAAAAAAGACGGAAACCGAGGTGAACAGCGCCCTTAAGAATATTTATCCTAGTTCTCATCGTAAAAAATATTTAACGTTATAATCGTACGAAACGAAGAATTGATTATTATAGTAGGCTGACGTGTCATGTGGTGCAGAAACCAAAATACAGTAATTATAAACCTTCGGATGACTGTATTTATGTATATTAATTTGTTATATGTTTGGCGTTCCGTACACAGCCAAAGCAGAACAATTGGCACTAATGACAGATGCCGTAACGCTTATATTATTAGTAATAATATCTCACTATTCATGAAAGTGTGCACTTCGTCTTTTAGGAACCAATGTACTAAATAACCGAATCTTAACGAATATATCAGGTCTTAAAAGCTTTTTAATTTGTAATATCATCGTTAACACGGGAAATACATTCAAATTGAACAACGGTGTTTGTATTTAAATTCGCTTTTATTGGAAATTTTTTAAATAAATTATTTCTTACTTATTTTGTAGATATTAATTTTTATTAATATTTGTTTGTATTTGCGAAGTAAATTTAAGGGAAAAATGATTGTTTTGTAGATCGCATTGTTAATTCAATATATAATGTACACGTTTTCAATTAACACAGAAACTACAAAACAATGCTAAAAACGTAGGTTTATCTAATTCTATGATTTATGGCAATGGATACTGGAAAGTTTCTAAATTTATAAAATACTAAGGCATATAAAACCACTTTAATTAGTAGTACATTCAAGTGAAATATTACGGCGTACAATAATTTATAGATATAACAAAGAAAACGTGCCATCAGCACATGCAGGGTATTGAAAAAAAATCGTTTCTATCGAGTGCTCATAAATATAAACATTAGGTAACATTGTATATTACCTCAGCTGGTATTGGACTTTTCCACGCTTCTGTGTTTGTACTTGGTAAGGTAATTACCCACATTCTCTCTATCGTGTCCCGTTAACCAATTTATAGATGAAAACTGTAAAGCTAGTAACTCGTTTCACGTAAACTGTCCGCTAAATTTTGCGCCACCATTTTTATCGTGAGCTGTTTTGAATACAATATTCCGGAATTGATGGGTTACACCGAAAAAAAAATACGAAACCAAATTTGTTACCAGCGTCTGTTTATATATGAATATTATTGTTTATTTTGAAATTGCTTGCGTTTTATTATTCCAACTGTTTTTCACTGACTCGCCCACAAAAAAATTTATGAGAGCGACGTTTTTACTGGCAAACGTTTGTTTGCGTTGAAATGCATAACATTTTAAACAGTTGGAAGGTGTGAAATGTGTGAATTGTCGTTTTGCGTTAATTATTGTGAAGTTAATAAACTAGGAGATTTTTAAAATACGATGTGATATATCCGTTTCGGCACTTTATCAACTTTCATTTTTGTTGCTTATGTTATCGACTGCCATAGTAGATGCGACATTTATTTCTTTGTCGGTGTGATCGTATGTTTTGTCTTCTCGAACACATATCGTTTAAACGTATACGGTATGCAAACAATTGTAATTACTTATTTTTATAATTTATGAGAAAAGTTTAAAATAGTTTTAATCATGGAATATACTTTTAAATTTTTAGTATCGGCATTCGATGTCATTTCCCTCACATCAATTAGCGACTTTAGTGTTAATAAACAACGAAAAATTTATAGGTTTCCCCATGAAATTTTTTTATTTTATAAGCGGTATTTAAAGTTAGCCTTTTGCGAAAAATTTAAAATTTAACATTCTGATATTGTTGTTACGATCAATTCTGTAAAAACATAATATTATCGTTTGCAGAAAAGTTTGTAACTAAGCAATTAACGGAGAATATTAGGTTGACAATTACGCTTACATTAATGGAATGTATTTTACAATCCACTGTATTTTATATTCTGAAACTTAGTTACCATTGGCCGATATTTTCAATTTGTGAAAGCAACAAGTATCAATCACACTGCGAAACATAATCAGTATTCCAACTCTTACAGATACTGTAATATGCAGACAGAAAGTGTTTTACAGAAATCGTTTTGCCATTTTTCATTTCCTTCTGGGCTTACATAATATTACCGGCTTCCAAAAAAAAATAAGTTTTGCACTAGTAGTCGACTCAATTTGTCTTTGAAACATTGTGTATGCAATAATACAGGTAATACGTTAACGGTGTGTTGTGTGTATGAGTAAAACGTCATATCAATGACGATTTCTTAAAGAAGTTACAGCAAATTAATACCACAGCAGCAGTTTACTAACAAATAATAAATTATGATTTAGGCCTACAGCTAATAAATGTCATTAACAGAAACACACACACACATATATAGCCTATATATACGTTGTTACTTCTTAAAATGTTTCCATTCTTAACAAAAGTAGTTTCTTAGCAGGCTAGTAAATAAAATAATGTACATAAACACTCAATTTTCGCCCCTAATATTTAAACAAATAATTTCATTCGGAATATCTTATTTGGAGGTTTTAACAATAAAACCAAATTTTTTTTCGACGAACTATATTTGCAAGAATACATATTATTAAAAAAAAATCGCTACCGTAACGGGATTTGTGTTGTACCAAACTGACTGGTTATTAATATATTACTCTTACATAGTGCATGTATACAGACTGAATTTATTACTGTCAACATTTCTTATCGCTAAAATTTTTGGGCGTGTGCGCGTGCGTTAAAATATCGTACATGAGGATAAATATATTAGCGGAATCGCATAAGTTAAGTAAGGAATCAGTGCCTGATGAAGACTCTGTTTCTCCTGAGAACAATGTGATTCGCGGTGACCAGGAAAGTAGTATAGTAGTGGACGTAACGATGTTTGAATTCACTGCATGAATAACGAAACAAGACATATATTCCGCCAGGGCAACGTATCTCGTCACATCAGCAGTTAAAAAGCGTAGCAACAAGTTTAAAAACTGTAATTAGTATGATTTGAAGTGGTTATATGTTCCAGTCCACCTTGAAACTTGTTCTGCCGGAAATACCATGTTGTAGTGACCCATGCAGTACCCTTCGTCAAACGTAAGTATGAGACAGGCAAGCTTCGGCAAGCCAGACCGCTTGGTAATTCACCTAACATAGTTTCCTAACCAGGCCAGCACGCTGGATACGGTGAGACAGCGAAATCCTCCTTTGCGACAGGCTGAAACAGGGATACACGTTGCAAAACACGGGCCGATATTGGAGCGTGTGACGATCTGCTCCATATCGACGCGCAGGCCACTTTGCTGTCAGGATGCACCTGGATGTCTAGGTACGACTAAGTTCCTGTCACTGTAACCGCTTCTCCACATTAGTCTCGGCCACATTATTATGTGGTATTGATGACTTTACAATGCAGCACCTATTTAAAGTAAACATAACATAACTTAATAAGGTAATCTTTCTGTACAGTGTAATCGGACAGAGACTTTAGTACATGACTAGATTCAGTTTCTTGGACGTACTCCATTGCAAAATTGAACGACTGTCAAAGAAAAACTAAACAAATAAAAGAAACCATAAAATAAGCAGAGTATGCTTAGTCAGCAAGATAAATACACAACATGAAATTCCAAGATGGAATCGGGTCATATGAAACAAACAGATAATAAATAAAAATTAATGACAAAATAAAATAAAAACCAAATATCATGCGACACAACGATGAGACGAAACAACAAACACAGTAGATATCAGACACGAACAGAAAAATACCAAAAGAACACAACAAGTAGACGAGACAAAACGCAACAGATATCAGACATATACAAACAAGACAAACGACACAATGAAGAGACAAAACAAAACACAGTAATTTTCCAGACAGACAGTGTTACGACGTTTCGAGAACTGGAATCTGTTCCCGTCATCAGGTAGACACACAGGGTTCAGGAACACGAGTGCGACTGATGAGGAGACTGGAAAAACCATGGGTATATATAGGGTAAGCCCACTTATCCTGCTCAGCCAATGAGAGACGAGCTGTCCTTACAACAACGTAATCGTTTTTTATGAAATGTTAGCCTTTAATACGTTATGACTTAATAACCTTCTTGAGTAGCAGTCTAAATTAAATGCACAGTCTTGTAAGCTCAATTTATAACAACATTGCCATTTGTAACTTTACTGCCTTATAACATCGTTTCTAAAAATTCAAAGTATTTTGTAATTAAAGAATTATATTCAGTGCAAATAGTGAAGTAAACAGTACTGAATTTTCCATATTTGTTGTGCTAAAATTTTCTTATAATCATGGAGGTTAGCAGATGGCAAAGGGAAGAAATGTATTTATCCAAGACAATCGCCGTGGTTGGCCGTAGAATTTCAAAATCAAAACATCTAATTATAAATATGGAAAGATACTCTTTTATGAAAAGTGGTTTCAGTCGCTGAATATCATAATTTAAACACTAATGTCACGAATTATTAACAACGCCGCTCAAAAATTTTCTTTGGAGATACAAAACATGTCTGAAAAATCGTAATTATGATGTACTGAAAGCACGCAATTTTTCACAACTCCCTGCTAATAAGATTATCAAAAAGTCGTTATTGCTGAATTTAGAGTCTACCAAGTTTTCATAGTACATTTTGGTGTGTGCATTTTCTGTCTTCATTGTAGCCCCAAGTCATTTGTAAGTAGTGATATCATATTAAAATTCCCTGACATGTGACTGTCATTTAAATGTAAGAAAAATTGGTCTTTCATACATACACAGCACCGAAAGGCTAAGACAAGAATTTAGAGAAAATGTAACCATACAGAAACTTTTTATAAATGCTGAAACTAGTACATGAAGTTATGGAACATAGGCCTATAGGTTTAAGAAATATTTAAACGCGCCATAAGCGACAAGTAAAAAACTTTAAATACATGCGAACTGTATTTTTGTACTAATAAATTACTCAGGCAGTAGTATACGTGTGTTACATACTGATAAAAGAGAGAGAGATAGGGAGAGAGAGAAGAGAGAGAGAGTGTGTGTGTGTGTAGAATATTGTATCAGAGATAACAAGCTTTAAATTTTTAAATATTTCGTATTTGATAAAAATATGTTATTATATTTAAGTTTAATACGAGAGAACTGAAATGATTTTTGCGATATTTTTCTGTCATCTGTAACATAAAAAATATTTGTTGAATTTGCCGCGAAAAAAAATTTTTTTTGAGGAGAAAATCGTACTTTAAAGAGATGTGCAGTATAAACATATTTTAAAAATGGCTGGAAAGTAATTGTCTATCATTCTTAAGTAAAGTGACACGCCACAATTAGCTAGTATCAGTCCTACCACAACGTTAATTTCACTGCGATTTAACTTCAAGTCCGGTACTGCACACTAAAATTAACGTATTACAGACAAACCTGTCTATTATCACCGTTGACGAACTTTCGTAAACAACAATTCTTTAAGACTACGGTGATTTATTTGAATTGTAAAGAAACGTGTTTTACATAGAACTTTTAACTACCTTACAACATTGAAATTTAGCATATTTAAAACAACTTCAAAAAATGAACAATACAGTGTTATTTCTTTTCGACAGAAGGATGATTTCTCTTTAGAACGATACTCTCCATTTACTAGAGTGCAAAAATAAATTAATATTTTTAATTTGATTTAAATTTACCATTTATATTAGTTTAACATGCGTTATGCTTTAGCAACAGTATATGAGGTTCAGGATACAATTAATACTTTTAAAATCCTATGTGTTTTTTTTTCTTCAAGGTTATTTATAGTTTTCTGCCACTCATTAGTATAAGCAATACCACCCTTGATAACAATCAAAGTGTAGAGATTCTAACGTATTTAAAAGTTTACTTCTAAAGTCAGAATAGTAATTACTTATTATTTATTGTTCTAGACAAGATGTTCTTCAAATCGAACCGTTATTCCGTCGTAAATTTTCAACCGTTTCTTCGACTGCAGTCATCTTCAGAGAGAAATCGAGAAAATATAGTTTGCGACTTGTCATCGCCGTAGTTAACAACTTTACTAACATCACACGCACGTGCGTGTTTTGGAAAGCTAGCCGCAGAAGGTATAGGGCCTTGGTAGCTAGTGTCCGGTCCAGCCCCACGCCTGCCCCCTCCCTACTTCCCTTACTTCGTCCCCCAGGCGGCAGGCTACCGCTCTGAAATTGCACTGTAAATTATTCCCGTTCCCCGGAGGCGGTGCACGCGTCTCCCTTTACAATCCCTGCCCCTCCCCCGCGCGGGACAGGGGGTCACGAACTGTTGGTGTGCTCGGCGGGTGATGGAAGGGGTGTAGCATTGCGGGGCAGGAGGGGGAGATCTCTCTTTTATTCCATGTCAGCCGCAGTTGCGACCGTCTCTTGCAGATGTTTCAGGCCGCGCCCCCGGACATTTGACACCCCTGCGGAGCAGGGATTAGTGCAGGGGCTGGATGCAACGCGCACGTCAGGGAAGTGATCCCGGTTGCGGGCGACACTGGCCTAAGGGGCAATGTTCACATGACAGACGAGAGAGCGTCAGAAAATTTGCAATTTTTTGTTTGTAATTCAGTATTTCTTCAGAATTACAAAAAAAAATTAATGTGGGGTTTATAGATGTCTTGGCGTATTCCGTGACACTATTCTTCCGTGCGAATTATTTCACATGTTTAAAGTCAGTTGGTATTCGTTCTACGTAGTATAAAACTGTTTTATGCACATTTGGACTTGATGCAACTGTTTCAAAACATTATAGCCAAAATATTTTAATTACACTGTATTTCTACAAAACAAACAATATTTCGTGCAAACAAAAATTATTAAAACAATTAACATTTTCAGTCAACTCCCGTTGTAAATAGTCATTCGGTTATCGCGAGTATAGTAAGTTATCAAATGGAGTTATTTGAAAAGTTATCCAATCGAAGATTTGCGTGGGCATGAAACGTGAGCCAGGGCTAACTTCTTTAATTTGCTCGATTACAACATGGCTAACGTTTGGTGATAGAGCATCCTTACTGCTCTCGTAACCTACAAAATTTAGCTGAGTGCAGCGGATTACTGCTCGTAAACTTAAAAAAAATATTGTTTTCTTTTATCCGTATAGCGTAGTTTACGGACAGTCGTTAGATTATTTACCAGAACGAAAAGCATGTCTTACTTCTAATCGGTCGTTTAGTGGCCGTAGAAGCCGTGACTGTGCAGCCGTACACATGAGAGTTGGGACAAGCCTCAAGGAGTGACGAAATATAAGAAGTTTTTTTCATATTACAAAAAATTGAAACACAGCTGCCAAAATAATCCTTTGTAATAAATGTCATGTTATTAGATAAACTACGTACGTACAATCTGTCTACCTAAATATACTTAGCTGAGGAATCAGCCGTTACTTATCACAGGTTGTTCATTGTGTTGTGAAACGTTTTAAAGTCTTAATTACTTTTCACTTTTGAGTAAATTGATATATTGCCATCTCTTTTCAAGACAAACATAGTCGTTTAAGAAATCGACTCATGTCTAGTACGTTTTGCTAGTATTTTAGACAGTACAACTTTTCAAAATGGATCACTTTATCTTAACAGCCTATCAGAGCGATGAAGTGATTATACTGTGTTTATTAGTCATGGTTAAATACTGATATTTAGGAGATACTGAGTTATAGAAATTTCCTAAATAAAATACTTTCTATGACTTATAAGACAGTAAAGTTCAATACTTCTATGTTTAACAACGTTTATATTAATATCCCAGTAAATAATTATTTTTTCAACTGGTTTCCAACTAATTTCTTTGTAAAAATGAACATCTCTATATATAAAATGAAGTGCCCTACTCATTCATTCACTCATCAACGCACAGTTCAAACCGCTGCACCTAGAAACGTGAAATTTTCAGCATAGTTTTCCCTCACGGCGTAGGCACCCACTAAGGTAGGATTTTCCGAAAATCGAAAATTAAAGGGGTGAAAAGGTTCAATACGTGTTTTCGCGAAATTCGCAGTAACTCTCTAACCTGATGATATATTGTTAGTATTTCTAGTTTAAAACATTGCCCAAACAAATGAATATTTCTTAATTTTTCAATTTTTCGAAATTCGGGAATTAAGGTGGTGACTACAGGTTAATGTGTTTTAAATCAATCCTCTATTTATCTTAAACCACTTAAGATATCGAGGTGATCTGTGCATCATAATGGTGCTCGTGTAAATGTTTAAAACGTAGTTTTAGAATTTTTCAAAATTCGTCCTTTAAAACCGGTAAAAATGTAACGTTTTTTTTTTTTTTTTTTAAATTAACCATCCGTATCTCCTATACCATTCCAGATATCGAAGTGGTTTTGCTTTAAAATTAAGCTTACGTAAATGCCTAAAAACTAATTTACGACACGGCGTACTGAGCAACTTTGCCTTCTCCTTTACGTCACTGTTAGGTTCACGTTAATGCGAATCATAATTTGGGCTTTTCGACTTCTGGTAGTTTACATGTTACACTTTATAAATTACAAGTTAATTGATTGTGCGTTCATAAACAAATTTCACGCCGTTAAATTACACACAGATTAAAGCAAACGTAACTAGATCATTAATGATACCTCCAGTATTGAAATTTTTAAGGAAATAATATTTCAGTTTCTTTCTAGAGCAGATATGCCAATACGTATAACCACTAACCTAGTATGATAACTATCCACAAACGCAGTTACATGAAATATAATGTACGGAATTATAAAATCAGTTATATACGTTATGTTCATAAGGTTCCATTTTTATTTCTATCTAATTTTGGTGATTGTAATAGGTTATGCACAGAAGTGTTTAGAATTGTTTTAAATACATAGCGTACTATTTTGAAAACTAAAGATTGCATAATTTAGGTTGATATTAGACTCGCCAATTATTAATTTAAGTCGATATCGAGTCAAATGTTACACAAATTTTCTTTTTAAAATTGTGTTCAATATGTGATGCAAACCGTCTAACTAGTACTGGTTACTGAACCTGACTGTACTCTCTATTTCATTTGAATGACGGCTATTACAAGAATTCCTCGCCGTCAAACTTCTTCCTATAATTACGGCCATTTCTATCTTATTGTACTAAGTAACGTCATTGTATCATTTGCAAACGTGGATAGTGTAGAAAAATACCTTCTTACTGTTCTACATGAACTGAAAACAAAAGTCGTGGACAGTTCTTCTACGAACACTGTTTTCGCTTATCACTTTTAGTCCTGACGTTGCAATCACAGCTCACATAATTCAAGTTATTAAAGGGGGTAAAGAGCAGTGTTTTCGTTTCCCGTAAGTGCTACAGAATGGATTAAAATACGTAAGGTATACCGAAACTTCGCAACACTGCATTGCGAATAGAGCGTGCGTATAGGTGCATCGTCAAACTGTAGTATTGGCTGGTTTCTAGCTGGATCATAACGTATGATTATGATTTGCTGGTGATTCGTTATAGCATTCTTGCTGACAACCTCTTTACATATATTATCTGTACCTTTTTCTGAGTCATACAGTACTTCTCCAGTCCGCCCACTGATGGGAACTCGTATTCTGCAGCCACGAATTCCAAAACCCTGGCACACTAATATGCAAATACCATTTTTTTCCGTGTTCATTTACGTCTTTACCTTTTTGTCTCCTTCCCACCAACCCCGCTTTAATTTCGCGTCACTATTTCGGCGACCCAAATCGAGTGGTACAAAATCCTGATGCAGTCACCTCCACGTAATTTTCATTCTTTTACTTTTTGTATCTTCCGGTTGGTTATCTCACCGCTTGGTCGTTTCAGACGAGGCGGGAAAATGGGATAGAGTTCCAGTCATTCTCCAGATATGCTTTGAAGTTTTACCTCTGCCGCCGAGGAACATCAGCATTACACCTACTATTCGGGCAAAAATATGCTTTCAAAATACTCACTACATGTCCTTTTACGAACAGCAGACTTTTACAAATGTCATTTCGAGCATTTTCCTAAGTTACAAACGAACACTGTATATATTGTATGAAATGTTTAATAATTCTCGTTACAAGCGCGTAAGGAATGTAGGATCGGTTGAGTTAAATTAACAATGAGCAGCATTTTAGTAAAGGCATTATGTCTTTGTTATTTAAATTGTTTGAAATAATAAGTTAACTTTATATGACGTATTTAATGTATATAGGGTGCTAGCCAGTATTCTACATGGAATTTTATATTATCAACATTATATGGGGTTATATTAAGTATGGAAAAAAATTATTATTTGCATGTCAAATGTACCGTAACCTTACGAAAAAAAAATTGTTGAACGCTTGAAAGACTCCTGATAAGAACGAAAAACGTGTTATGTTGTCGATATCTGATGAAACTAACTGCGTGCGTTCTCTCCAACTCTCTGACGTCGTTCACTGTGCGCAGTTTTGTCCACCCCTTGACAACCGAAGTGGCGTTCCCTCGTCTCTTATCTTTACCTTGTCGACTCGCGCTGTAATGACCCGTTTATCAACGTTTCTTTTTCCTAACCCTGCATCTAGGGCTAAGCAATAACTTCCTTTCGGGACTTGCTCACCGTATTTATTGCGAGCGCTACCCCTTCCTGGTCGTACTCTTCCATTGACACCGATAAAGCGGGTGCTTCCAGATGTTTAATTTGGAAGTCATCTGTTCCGTAATATAAAAGGCGTGTCGGTACAAGGCTAGTAGCGGTACTAGGTCTTGGAAAATTAAGTCGTTTCACCAACCAACGAGTGCCGCGATAGTGCTAAGCGGTCGGCTAGGTAAGGGGAATAAAAGCATTTTGTGCACCACTTGGCCCGGCTTGTATTAATCTGTTTAATTTCTCAAGATATCTCGAGTTGCAGATCAGTCGAAAAAAAAAAATAAATAAATAATAAAAAATGAAATAAAAATTTTAAAAAAATTTTTGGTAACTATTTTTACTGCAAACGTTGTAAAAAACTGATACTTCAGAGGTTAACATCGATGATGTCACAAAATGGCAATATGCTTGTTAAAAGGAAAGGAGCTGGCAAAGTTCCATAGGTGATCAAAAATCAATAAGGCCTACTCATGTACCGAGTAACAGGTGGTTAACAAAGCAAGTATTTTCAGGCAATGCCCTTGCAGCTGATACTCGTTAGTTTCACTTGCGCTGCAAGCCAGGAGCAATCTAACCATTGATCTTGCCTTATTTTATCTCGAAAGAAATCTGTTCAAACATTGGTAACGAAAAACCCTGCTGCTGGTAGGTAATCATATCACTGTAAAAATTTTTTTGTACTTTTAGAAAGAAAAGCCTTGGAAACTCAGTTTCCAAAGAAATTCCTTGTAAAACTACAATGGTTATCCTTGTAATTAAATACAAAGTATATGTTTGTAAAATTACAAGGATTAGCCTTGTAGCTGTACTTTCAATAAGGAAAAAAATAAATTTAAATGTTAATTGTACTTCATAAATAACGCTGAACTTATTTACCAAATACCTTTTGAATAAAGGACGTAAACAAGAGATTATTTTGAAAAAAATAAAAAAAAAATCTCTTGAGATATTAGGCTTCGAACCACTAATCCCATGCTTATAATCTACATAGCTTACCCCTACACCATCGTGACTTGCAGACTGTTTAAACTTTATTTATTTGTATGCATTAAATGTAAAGTTCAGTAATAATTCTTCCTTTTAAAGCACGCAATTAATATAAATATTCACTTTATTCCAGAAAATACTTTTCATACGTTGTGATCTTTGTATAAGTATTTTCTGGCGAACTTACGATTTGTGTAGGCTACACATTTTTTTTCTAAGTTTTTTTTGCAGCAAATAAAATCCTTAACGTTATAAACTAATAATTTTACAAGGAATATTTTCAACATTTACAAAAGTCTGTACAGTTACGAAGAAGTGCCTTGTCATATTTTACAAAATAATGTACAGTGCAGGAACTGTCGGTATAGGTACAAGGAATTCCTTTGTAGTATTACAAAGATTACCCTTGTAACTTCAAGAACTAATGATTTTACAAGGATATTCTTTGTACTTTTACAAGGACTTGTAAAAGTACAAAGAATACCCTTGTAAATTTTACAAATTTTTTTTACGGTGTACTTTTCTAGTGTGACGACTCATTTATCTTGCATGTCTCAAGATGAAAGAAATAAACAAGATACTGAGTTTACTCAATTTTGCATAACTATTTTAATGCAGAGTTAGATATTGAGACAATATTACACTATTACAACTTACATCACTAAAAACATGTCGACGAAAATTTTAGTAAAAAATATATACGTTTAATGCTTAGGATTTCCTTAATATTTTGTTTTAAACTTCAGACCTAGAAATACCTCGAATACTTCGAGGGCAAGTTTGAACTATAAACCGTGTATATTCAATTATGTAATTGACTTTCGCCGTAGAGAAAGTTCACCGAAAATAAGAACTTGTTTCCTGTATAATTTGATTAATAATTAAAAAGTAAATTCGCCAAAGCTGGAAGAAACTCCACAGCAAGAAGATTAAGAATCTAACATTCTCGACACCAGTGTGAGAGAATAACTGGCAGGAACACATTTATTCCAATTGACTGCATAGTGGTCAATAAAGTGGCGTGACAACTTTCAGAGGACGGCTATTCTTAGTAGTAGACGTTGCCGTCTCATTTATTTCCACAGGCAACACTGTCTGTGTCTTTCAAGTAAGTACTTAAAAGTGCGAGGAAGGTAAATAATCGCGGAAAACTCCAATTAAAATCTACATGTTTTCGAATGTATACATGGAAAAACTACAAAACAACAATCCTAGATAACATTTGTTTGCCAACTTTATGAGCAAACATTTACCTAGAATAATTCATGTGTTAAGCGTAATCTGTTCCACCACAATCCAATGCACGACATTAGCGCGTAAGGGATTGTTCTTCAGAAATGCGTCACTCGAGAAATATTGTTGCTCAGAAACTTGGCAAAGACAATTGTCTCGGATTGCTGATTTCTGATTTTTTGTAAATTAGCTTCGAGAAATCTGCAATTTAAAATTAATGTTTTTAGGGCTGAATTATATACCACGCCCTCTTACGTAATGACACCGCAGTTGTAACGAGACCACTAGAGCACAGTTCAAGATTACGTCTTGTTACATAGCTAAGCAGTACCATGTATCTTAAATATATACAATATTTTTTCTGTGAAGTTTACTTGTGCCTCACACACATTAACCTATTTTTCATCGTCAAGACAACAATGGCATAAATTCCCGTTATAATGTTCAGAAGCTGTTCTGAAATGATTTTATTGATATAATATGCTAGGTTTATTTAATAAATAAGTTAACAAGTCTCACATTCAAGTACATAAGTCTAGGGAGATAATATTTCGTCAAGGAATAAATAATGTACCTACATTATTAACTATCAGTAATGGCTACCCAATGATAGCAGTTAAACCACAGGTAATGCAACGGAAGTATACTTTATTTCCCCATTTAGCCAGGAAGATTGGAGACAGAGCAGGTGTTCAAAGTCTGTTTTCAAAGTGCTTGCTCAAACTTTCGACCACCGTTGGCCACACTGGCTGTGTAGCGCCATTGAGTAAAGACTCAATGGTAGAGCTAAATCACGTTGAGACGTACGTATGCAAGGTTTCTGGCGCGGCGTTAACTTTGTGAATTGGTTAGGTATCGGCATACTGATCTTGTCCAAAGTGGTGTGGTATACGTAATCGATTCATCATGGCAGACTTGCAAACAGGTGGTAATAACGCCAAGGATAAAATTATGCAACCACTCTCCCCCTTACTTTGCCACAGCCATTACCGTGTTAACTATGGATGTTGACAATTTGCTCTATCGTTTCAGTTATACTTGTCCAATTGTGGTATTTATTATTGTTTACTCGACTACATAATATATTCTATTTACGTTTAAAAACGTTGTCAATTAATTTTCTTAATTACTTATAAATATAACTTCTGAATAAAATGTAATTCAAATATTGTTATTTACATATAAAATTAATTTATTTTATTGTAAAATATTAACGATTGATAAAAAAAAATATTCACAAGTTCAAGTAAACTGCTCTAGACAACTTAGCTGATAACTTAAAATTACCTGCGCATTATAATATGTCTCAAATAAAGTTATTTGTACTAGCGAGATGCACAAATTCTGTGAAGAAAATTCTGTAAATTAAACGCGTTTTGCAAATTGCCTCGATCGTACGATGACGAAACATTTAAGATATTTTTAAAGATAAATATCCTTTCTTATTACCTTATTTATATTACTATGTAATGTATCGCATATGTTTTAATATAAAACATTTTTCAGTTCTGATAAATTTTTTAGAGTTAGGAGTTTTAAAATTGTCGAAACAAACTTTTTTTCGAAACTTCAACATTCAAAAATAAAATTAGTTGATGTCCTACTTACTTTGATGTGTATAATTGCGCGATGTTTTAAAAATTCAAAAGGATGTCACTACTGTTTCAGCCAGTGAAGTTTTTGTCCCAGAAGTTTCTTTTACTCTCCCAGAATGCTGTAGGACGAGTGTGAAGCTAAGATAGTGGGGAATGTATTTGGAATTCAGGTCTGTACTGTAAGACTTGTGTGTGATTGTGTCCGGTACTTCTTCCTGTCCTCCGAGGAGCGTGGTCAGAAGACAGATAGGGTGGCGAGTTACAAGGTGGCTGTCGTGAAGGACGGAAACTAGACCTCTCTCCATCACCGGGGCCTGCAAGTACATAAAACACTCTGCAACTGAGTACCCGCTGCACTAGTGGAAGTGAAAATACGAAGTGTGTGTCTGGCATGCACTACTGCACCACCACATGTCGGACATTTGACACTGGGTAATACAGTCGATGTCTACACTTGCAAACGTTTACACTGTAAAATATTGTTTGTACTTCTTCGAGGAAAATCCTTGGAAACTAAGTTGCCAACAGCGGCGAAGCGTGAAGTGTTCTAGGACAAGCGGTGATTAGCAGTGACTGTACACAACTCACAATTGCCTGTGGCATTTGGCTGGTAGGAGCAGGTACAATATTCAGCCAGTAACATGTAAGAGGCGAGGAACTAGTTGTCAGTAATACACCTAGGTCTCAGCAACACAACTGTCACCTGCTCAAAGTTTATAGTCGGGTCTCATACTGCTTGCCTTGGTACACGTCCACGCTTCGCCACTGGTTGCCAAATAGATTCCTTGTAAATCTAAGAAAGTTTCCCTTTAGTGGCGTATCATGATCGTGTTCAAAGGTATGCAATATAAGCTCCAACTATGCACTTTTAGAACACGGACTCAGTTTGCCTCACTGTAAAAAAGAAGTGTACTTTTACATAGAAAATCTTTTGAGTCCCAGTTGTCAAAGAAATGCCTCGTAAAACTACAATTGTTGTCTTCGTTAAAAAATATAATGTAAATGCTTGTAAAATAACAAGGGGTAGCCTTGTGGTTGTATTTGCTTCTTGGGAAAACATTAATTTTAATTACTCATTTTATTTTAATAATGCCACATAACTTACATATTAAACAAATAAATATTACATGAAATTATTTTGAAAATAAAAGCAAGAGTCATGAAGTAGTTCGGATTCGAACCCGCATCTTCGCACATAGGAACTACGCCTCTTTCCCCTAGACCACCATCACTGCGTTGTTAAGAGATTTTAGTTTATTTGTATATACTCATTGTATAGTAATTTCAGTTGAAATCTTATTATTAATTTAAAGTATACATTCAGTATGAAAATTCACTTCATTCCACAAAAATGCGCCACACAATATGTGACTTTGTATAACTATGTAATTTCCGCGCAACTGGAATTATGGTAGAATACAAATGTTTCCTAAGTTCTTTACAAAGAAATTTCTTGTAACTTTATGGACAAATCATTTTGCAAGGTAAATTTCTGTATATTTACAAAATTATGTGAAACTGAAAAAAAAACATCTTGTTATTTTTACGAAAAATAAGTTTCCACGGCAGAAACTGTCGGTATAGCCTATGTACAAGGAATACATTTTTAGTTTTGCAAATGTTACCTTAGTTACTTTGAAAAACGAATGATTTTATAAATTAAGTCTTTATTTTACAAGAATCTGTAACAGTACAAAGAAAACCTTTGTGAATGTTATAAATTTTTTTAGAGGGTGCCGATTAAATCTAGGGCCATTAACACTTCGCGAAAAGAATTTTGCCCCCGTTTGTTTTAGTGCCTTACGAGCACACCAACAGTTCTTCTTCATAGTCAGTGAATGAATGTTTCAACTGCCACGTGTCTTAGGGCGATACCCGCAAGTCACAGACGTGTGGTGTTGCAGTAAATTGTTATTGGCACAGTCGAATAGGAGGCGTCACTTCACAAAGACACGCTGCTAATAACCACAGAGCAGAGCTGCAGACGTGAACGTAAGGCATTGAAACAAAGTGGGGCAAAATTATTTTCGCGAAAAGTTCCTGGCCCTAATTATATACAACAAACATGTGTTGTGTAGACCGAGGTTATTATTGGAGAACACGTTCCTCGCCTCTTATATGATACTGGAAGAAGAGTCTGCGTGCTTCTACAAGTCTAATGTTCCCACACACAACTCAGTGTTGAGTATAGTCATTGCTTAGCATTGCATGCCTTGGAACACGACCACAATACACCACTGTTGCCTTGTAAAATGCATATCTTTGCAAAATTACTAGGTTACTAAGGTTTATAAGATCAACCTTTGTAGATTTAGTAGGAATTTTTGTGGTTTCTGGGTTTCGAAGGATTCCCCTGTAAAGATGATAAATTGTTTATATTATTTGACTGCTCTGAACAAGTTTGACTTATAAAATCCCGTGACGTAGTTTTTTTACTTCAGGAATGCAGAAATAGTTTTCAGTAAAAAGTCGTACACAAGAATATGTAATTCACTATTTATGTTTGATTACCATCGCAAGTATAAAATTTTCTAAATGTCAGTGAAGTAACTGTTTTTATGCCGATAACACAATAGTTGTATAACGGAGGGAGAAGGAAGGGTATATGGGAAGGGGTTAGTGCATGGCCGTCTTTAATAGAAGGTCGGAGTCTTGAATGTGGCAACACTGCATCGGAGGCCTACTGCAGGTCGCTCATTTGTAGCCCTAGTTTGTGTAGACGTCTACAGGCCACGAAAGCTGCATCTATACAAATTACAGAGACTAGGGCAGTCAAGAAGTGACAAGCAGCAGGCCCCCGATGCCGTGTTGCCACATTCAAGACTCTGGCCTTCTACTAAAGACGGCCATGGTTAGTAGCGAAAAAAGGTAAAGTAGGAGTATCTTAAGATACCCGTTCATTTCTCTTATTTGATTCAATTTACGCCCTTTTATGACCGTTGCGGCCTCCGACCGTAAAGGTTACTGATAAGTAGGAAGGAAATAGGTTTATTACTTCACGTACATAGGATACCAGTATCAATAAAAGGCGAATCTCGTCAGTTAGAATATCATATATAACGAATGTTATATAGTAGAGCGCAGACATATTATTACATTTTTGAACTCACAAGTAAAACAGCAAGAGTTCATTTGTAAAACTTAACTTGTGTAGCGTTATTGCATAAAAAAACACCATCATGCGCACAGAGCATGAAGTACACCGAAGAGCGAAATAAAATCAAAATTTCTTGTAGAATTATTTAAATCATTCCGTCAATGTTATAGGGATAATTTACGTTTTCCCAATTTCTTTTCTATGCAGCTATTGAAACGTAACAAACATTCATGCTGGCGTACAATGTAGTCGTAATTAATTGATGCTGTTGTGGTCAGTAAATTTTTAGATTTTAATGTGCTCAGTTCCCTTTATTTGTTTGGTTATACTTTAATTATCAGTGGTATTTGAATGTAGTTGTGTTATGCGAACATGTAAGGAACCTACGCCGTAAAACGAAAATTTACTTGACACGTGAAAGGTAATGTTCACTTATTTGTATGTACATTTTAATTTGCATTGCATAAATTGTAACAACATTTATATTGAAAATTTAATAAACTCCGACGGAGTTCTTTGTTAAAAATCACTAATTTTCGAAACATTGGTGTGTTGTTTGTATCTTACGCTGACACATATTACCTTAAAATTGTTTTATGTCTTTGTTTTAAATACCAGCCTAAAATAAGATGAATTTCTTGCTACATTACAGGAAGAATCATTTCTACCGTAGCAAATTTATTTCAGATGAAATTCAACATTATTTAAAATAAATAATTTTAATACAATCTCCGTGATATACTCGTGAAGTTGAATATTTAGCCCTTAATAGGTACAAATATAATGCTTAAACTGTGTGTAATATACAATATAAGTATGTACTTGATTTCTGTAGAGAAAGAAGTTATAATACTTTATCAATAAGGAATTTGTAACACACATACGTCAGTGCGTATCACAAGGAAATGAATGCAGTCCATAAACCACGCTGTAAAACTCTTCTGTGTTTTTATAAAAATATTTTTTATAGAATTATGAATATTAATTATTTGCAAATTTCCAATAAATTGCTAGGAAATAAAAGGCCCACATAAATTTCATCCTGATTGCAATAAAAATGTATCAGATCGTAGTGAATTACTTACAATTTTTAAGCCAATTGTTGGTTAAGTTAAACAGAATTGTAAAAACTTTACAAAATAAGCAAAATTTATTTTATATAATATCCAAACCTTCGTTATTGTATTGAAAAATGTTCAACAAAACAATTGAATACGTTATAATATATGTTCAAATTTGTTCTTTTCTCTTTAAGGGTGAGAGACATTAGTGTTTACCGCCCTTTTCCAACAAGGTCTTAAGAGCCGATTATGGTGAACTAAAGTAAAGGGACAACACAACACCTGTGCCCGAACAGGAATTCGAAGCCACGACCTCTCGCACAGTAAACCGGTATCTAACATACTACTGTACGGAGGCCGACTTGTAAGGTTTTACAGCTTACTTCATATCGGAATAATGTTTTAAGAATTAGATTACAGAATTTTATTTGCCAAAGAGTTGTGAATATACAGGATTATTGGAAATTACAGGTACAAACGGAAGTGGTGCGTCTAGGACACGGTCATATAAGTACAGGCATAGACTAAATAGTAATACAGACGTGAAATGACGTGGCGGCTTGTTTGATACGGGCGAACTTCGCCGCTTATTGGCTACTCGAGGCTGTTGATTCCAGCCTCATGTCTGTTTGGCTACTGCATATTACGGCAAGTTTCCTATTGGCCTGGCTGCCGGCTAGCAGTGCAGCCACCTTACGCTGATTAGCGGTAGGCGTCTCCGCCATGTTGCTGGCCAGGTAAGCCATTTTGCTGGCGTGTGTGACTGAGTTCGATGTCCTACCGGCTATTTCACTTCTGTATTCCTAAATATTCTGTGGTACAGGTCTGGACACTCGCCCATCTACCAATGTATTTTGCTTGACCCCCTTGTTGTTTGATTGTAGTTCGTCAAGTTACCGAGAATGTCGTACTTTATTTGCGCTTCAGTTAATGCGGTCGGACCCAAATTCCGCCCACTTTTTTCCATTGTTAAATTTATAAAGTAAATAAAGATTTTTGGAGCCTTTTCATAAAATTGTGAGCGAAGGAAGTATTTCTTAAATTGATAAAAAATACGTTTTGATAAATTGAAATGAAGTGCGCGGAGTTTGAGTCAGACCGCCCTAACTGAAGCGCCAATAAAACCCAATATTCTCGGTAACTTGGTGAACTACAGCCAGACAACAAGGGGGTCAAGTTTCCAGGCGAGTGTCCAGACCTGTTCTTCTACGGCCGTGGTCGAGGACGATGAAACAAGCAAATAATGCTAGTAAAGACAGGTCTGGAAACCAATGGTTTTACCAGTATCACACATTACTACAGACATGCAAAATTCGCGTTATTTTCTGACAGCTGACTAGACTCCAAGTGACTATAGGCTCGTTCGACTTCTCCCGCTGGCCGATATTGTCCGCGGAGAATGCTTACACGGCAGAGAAGCCAATCTCTGTAAAGACGTAACACACGTAAATGACAACACACAAAAGTTCGTGACAAATTGAATTGTATATTATGCTCTGTTATGTATAGGAAAGTGAAGTTTAGACGGCTACCAAATGATAACGCGAGTTTTGAAAGTGTCTACACATTACATATTACAACAGAAACGCTGTTATACCAGTATTCCGAGGGTCAAAACGTCACAATGCTGCACATGTGGACGAAGACATTACAACACGTGTTCGAAATGGGCGCCGTTCACGTGAAGGCAGGCGGTAACAGTGTTGCAACATTGCCATGTTTGCACGTGTCCACACATCGTAACGGGAAAAACCGTCGTTTCCCGTACATGTGTTTCTTAGAATTATTTGCTTGTTTAATCGTCCGCGACACACCCCTTTCGTTTGTACCCATAAGTTCCAAACACCTGTATAATGCTTGGAAATACGTATAAATTCGTGAGACAGTGACTTCTGCAGACGTGGCAGACAAAAAAAAACCTCCTGGCGCAGGCAACTACCCAAATAGCAAACATCAACTGCCCCACTTGAGCAAATCTGATCGTGATAAGCAGCCCACAGGCTGTAAACATTCGGAATGCACCCGCGGCCACATGTGGCATACCGCATACATGATGCATAATGAAGTCACCCACACATTAACCACAAGTGTACCACAAGCATTCATATTGTACTCAGATTCTTGTGGGTTAGTTTTCTATGTCTGCTTATGGACCGTATACTGAAACTTGTCAGTACTTTTAAAATAAGTTGTCTGAATTAAAATTATGCTAGTATAACAACAAACATATTTACTGGCATAACCTGATTAACAACCATTCCAGCAAAAGTAGACCATCATACTAGCGATCGTTGGCCGCTTCTGCCAACAGTTTGCTAACTGAAAAATTATTGTATCTGCTACTAGGATAGGATGACCCCACTGCTGTTTGGGAAAGTATCTCCTCCCTCCATTAAGTATTCTCGTATATTCCCGAAAGACGCAGCTAATAAAATTGAACTTATTTCCCTTGCGCTCGCGGGCGATCCACTTCCCGTCCGTGCCGCGAGCGAACGGAATCGAGTTACATGCCTCCTCTGAGGGACGGACAAGCGTGGCTGTCGAATAACAATTCAGATTTTCTGTTTCCGGGGGAGTTCACGGCGATATGCCGGCGGTGGTCGATACTACACTGTCGACCCCGAAAGTCGATTTAGAGATCATCATGGTGCGCACATCCCTGGAAGTCGGGGACGATAAAAACTTCCAGCCAACCCACAAGTTTCTATGTGATAACGTGTTTTATTTTGCAAGCACGGATAAAAACCAGCATTTATGCGTAAAATAACTGCATTTACGCTTATTCTGCCCTACTTAGTTAGAAAGCAGTAACTACAATAACAGCACAACTGAGAGGAAAACAAGTTAAAGATATGTCTAAAACTCATCCATTTATCAATTCCGAATAGTTATTATAGTGCAAACTTGTTCTTAAAGTCCATTTTATGATAAACAAATTGAAATATTCGTTATTTACTTAAAACAACTTAAAACAAATGTTTTTTAAACAATGTATGTTTCTATTATTGAATAAATATAAATGGACTCAAAGTTACTGCATGGTGTATTGTCTAGAATACCACCATCACATCACAAATTAAGAAAGCAGTATCATTGCAGTTACTGCCTTCTGTCATAGTTCAACTTGGAAAAACTACAAAGCAGTAAGTGTTTTTCTCCCTATGACCCATACGTAAAATTTATTTTACTGCCTGTTGTGCCTATGATGCAGAATTTCAAGACGAATCCAACGATTCCAAAAACTCAATTTTTATTTGTTTCTGTAGTTTTCCAACGCAGTGCAGTATTGATGTGAGTTTTACTACCCAAGTTTAAGTGTTCCTTAACTTCACATTATGTGAGCTACTCGCATGGTCAGCCCTAGATAGATATGGCTGCCTGGGTGAAGGTATATTGCAAGGTCGAGTCCTGGGAAGTGTGGAAGCGTAAGGGCGACACAGAAGGTGCATTACGCCTCCCCCTAGTCCCTAGGCGCAAGTCACTAAACTGGCTTGCAGACATCTAGCTGATAAATCACCTCTATTATACACTCAGCAGTGAACGTAGCATTTTATGGCGGAATGTTTATGATAATAGTGTATTGTACTCTCATAAACATTTAAATATATTCTGCGATAGTATTTTCATATAAAAGAAGGAACCTAAAACACTCATTTCCGCTATTTTCGGCCGCGTCGAAATAAACCTCACAGACACATGAATGACCTGAAATTGGTTTACACGGATACAACGTTAATAGACTGCAAATCCTAAGCATACATAACTCACGCACTCAGAGTAGTTTTCGTGACCGACGGCCACCTCAGCCAAATTTTCCCTCTTTCTTTTCTGCATTGTAGTTCCTTGTTTCAATCTTTCCTTTTAAATATACTTTTTAGTTTCTTCTGTGCGGTAGTGCGGTATCCTTTTCCGGCTCTCTGATCCCCTTTTCAATTTGTTTCCTAGTAACGCCGCAGACTAATTCCATTTCCATTTCGAGGCGTTAAGATGAAGCTGTAAAATAAGGCGAAAAAGAGAAACTAGCAGAAAATGTGAACTGAATTAAAACGAAAGTGAATATTAAACTGTCTTGGTTATGGAGTCCGGCAAAACAGTCGGCCGTTTTTTATTTCAGTAAAAATCTAATATAGTTTCTTCCGAGAGCGTAAAATATAAAAGTAATTTATTTTTGAAGGCTTAATCACGTTATATTAGCATTTTTATTATTTATGAAGTTCGCCTACCGTCACGGCTAATGTTTTAAATGTAGTTAATATGCCGACATGTTACTGATAATATTTGCTTGCTGATTTTTGTTTCTAGTGAAAGAAGACTTATTAACCAACTTTCCGTACATATTAGGCTGGATTTTTTTAAAATCTGTTTTGCAGGAAATAATTCATATATATACATATATATATATATATATATATATATATATATATATATATATATATATATATATATATATATAACTTATTCTGAACCTTGTTCGCTATTGACTTTCTTTCGAGCAGTTAGTTTTATATTCTATGGCGTTCATGTAATAAAATGTTAAATTCGAAATATTACACGTTTATGAAACAAAGCTGAGTCGTATTTACACTTCCCACGCTTCGCTTGTATGTCATACGGGAAATGGCACGAAGTTACTGTGCCTTACCAAAACTTCTGCGTAGATAAATTAATTAAATTCTTTTCTTGATAAATTACCACACAGTGAAAATCATTCCATGATGACATTATCTCCGAAGTTCGGCCGATACAAAATGCGCGACATAAGAATACATGAACTAGCTCACTAGTATCGTCAGTGTTACTGGTACATAAGTTATGTTTTGAATAATAAAATGTTTGTCTTTCACCGGCCAAGAGACAAAATCAATATTCAACGAAAGCAAACTGAAACAACACGTGAAGTAATTGGTGCTTTACATTGCACATAGTCGTTCAAAATGTATCCTGTTGTGAGTTATTGTCGGAGACATGCAAAATTCGCGTTATTTCTTGCCACCATGCTAGACTCCAAATTGTTGTATACTCGTCCAACTTCCCTCATAGGTAGAGGCACGAGTATTTCGCGTATTAATCTGAGTGCAGTCTAGACTTCAAAGTCCTATATACACACTGGCCAAAGTTGAATATTCATTGGCTTCTAGCCGTATAAGTGGGTAGCCCCACGAACTATTTTATTATTTACTACTGGCTTGCAACCTCCAAAGGTGTGTATAAACAGCTGTCGACTAATCACGGAAGTTACACTGATATACAGGTTATTGGCGTTCAACTTGACCTACAATCAATACGCGAAATACTCGTGCCTCTACTCATAGGCAATATATGCCGTGGTCTGCCGTGTAAAATGCATCTGACTAATAATATTTAAAGGTTGCAGGTTTAAGTTACCAGCGGTCGCACACGTAGCTGACATCACACAGATGATACCGCCAGTGTAATATCATACTGTAATCCTGTACATATATTACTGCTAAGTCTAGTCTGTTACCAGATAATAACGCGAATTTTGCAGATCCCTAGTTATTATTAAAGGAAAGGCATATGTCGCAAGTTCAGTGAACTGCATGATAGAATCCGCTGTACTATGAATACTCAAACCTGTATATTCGTTAATTGTCTGACGTTCCAGTGAGTAACAGCTAACGGACAATTGTCGGGGCTTGAGTACACCCAGAGTAGTGGATTTTTAACATACAAGTCCTTGAACCCGCTAAAAACCCTTTCCATGGCTGTAACTAGTCTCTACTATTTCAGAAATTAGCAAACGTGTTAACGATACTTATCACCAAAAAGATATGCCATATTTAATGTCAACTTTTATTTTACTTGTGCAAGAGTATTTGAATTAAAAAGTTGCGAGAATATGCAAATATGTTCTTAAGAATATAACATAGTAAATTTAGTTTCTGTAAGTACTCTTTGAATACTGAAAGTTTGTACTAATTCATGAAATTGACTCTACAGTTTGCGATAATATTTAAGTAATTACAACATGGATATTTAAGTAATTACAACGTGGAACTAAAAAATTGTTTTCGTTTATAGCAGGCTAGACTTAATTCACTTCTGTACAGAATGACTCAGTACAACGTGTGTTATTTTTCGTGGTGATTTCTTATAAAAAGGTTAATTCGAAAATTATATTTTCGTAAAGTAAATTTCAGTGGGAGTTATTCTACCCTGGATATCGACTCTAAAATGCTAGTTTTATAAATATAAAATACAATGGCATTTTATATTAATAAATATTATACTGACTAGTGACAAACAATGAAAGACAAAATATTTGTTTATTTTACTGAAAGAAATGTAATTTTGATGTCGACTTTCAGAGAAGGTTTACTTCCACTACAATGCACGTTTTATAGAAAAATTGAACACGTATTTTCGACACAACTTTTTTTATAATCTATCATCACGCAAAACTAACACACTCCGTCCTCACTGATCCTGTATATTCAAGTCTAGGGCATTCACTAGCCGCTGCCCTCGAGATAATATTTCACCCCTGTACAGAGAGAAAAATCTTTTTTGAGTCTTACGTTCTAGGATGTCTGTATTTGCAGGAATCTTTTGTTATTAAATGTGTCTCATTTCCATGATACAAATGTTTGATAAATAATAAAGTTTTTAAAATGTAATTTTCTCCACAAACATTTAAATATTTGTAACTTTTCTCATATACTACTCTTTAATATTAACAGATTTTACCAGATATGGTTGAATTGATAGAATGTCAGGTTGACACGTTTTAAATAACAGTAAATTGTGTTAACAAATAACGCTTTTAAGGCTAACGTTAAAAAGTTGTATTTTCACTGCAAGAAATTGATCTTACATTCAGGTTTAAAACTTCCATTCAATTTGGCAGCGAACAATTGTGAATACATACATGCACGGAGTTACGTCTCATGAACAGTCAACTTTACGAACAGTAGGCTGGTTTTAAAGTAAGTCGGATTACTTTAATCGAAAGACATGTCCTCAATAAAGTTAAAATAGGACCTTCTTTTGAAAGTGTTTAATACGGTATAACAAGTCACCATTATGCGTGCCGTAAAATTTTACGAGAGACCTTTTAGGTCAATGAACAGAAATAATATTCTGAAATACTCTCGTTGATAAGCTGTTAAGGGAAAATGTCCTGATTCAACATATTTTCACTCTTGCTGTTAGTTTTTTGTTTTGTTTTTCTTTTTAAGTAATGAGTGATATTTGTCTAAAAGTGACATTTTTTAAATTAGCTGGCAGAACGTTTAGGTATTTTTGGAACTCTTTTTTCCAACTGAATGTTATGTTCTTACTATATGTTTACAGTATGACGGATAGTATTGAAAACGGCTTATGTTAACTGTAAGATCTGAAGTTCTTCTCAAATGATGACTCAATGGAAAATACTTCATTAGGAAAAACTGTAAATTTTGGTATGCCTTACAATCTCTATCTTCACGGGCTTGTGGCATTAATTAAATCTCGTCCTTTAGGATCTCATATCCTAGTCGTTGCACGTGGTTCTGGGTATTCATTAGCGGATCTACATTATGTAGCAGCACATTTTTGTAGACTGACGCAATTGTTGTTTCATTTTATGTTTTTGTTTTCAACTTTCCTTGAAAACGAATCAGCTACTGTCTTAATTATAGTGGCGGAAAACTAAACAAGTCATGTAATCGAATTTTGCACATTCCTGCTGATCTTAGCGTTCTGCAAACTTGTGATTGTGCAGGACATGGGATCGCTAATGGTGTCTGTTCTTAAGTTGTTCTCACGTAACTGTGTTCACTAGTTACAGTAGTCCGCGAAAATCCCCTGGTGGCCACTAAGTGCACTTCCAGAAATGGTTCTATGAGCGTGAAACTAAGTTGCTTCCATGAGAAGTTCCACCGGACCGTTGCCTTTATTCCTAGGTACTTTCTCTGTTTCATATAACTCTACTTAATTAAGACACACTGCTTTAAAACTGCACAGTACGTAAAGGTTAAATGCTTCAATTTGCAAAACAATTTATAAGATTGTGACACAGAATATTTAAAAATAAATAAGTGAAATAGCCGGTAGAACTGCAAACTCAGAAACACACGCCAATAAAATGGCTATGCTGACCGGCATCATAAAGGTGCAATATTAAATCACTTTGCTTGCCACAACAAAATTTCTGTAGGTGGAAAGAAAAATATAGATTTATAAATGAGTCACTGCAAAGGAATTTTGCCCCGAAGGAAATGTTTATTGAAATAATACAGCAATGGAAACAAAAATTGTTGCTATTAGGATAGTCAGTAGAAATCATTATGGTGAAGTTAGTTGTGGTATGTTCAACACCACCATAGTGTTAAGAATATATGTATTTTCTTTGCTGCGAAGAAACTGGTATTATTTTAATAACAAACCTTATAATATAAAAATAAAGGAACACTAAACGTAAGTTTTAAAATTTTTTCTTTATGGTAAGGCGCAATTTACTAACCGCAATCTTTCTTTGCAGCAAAAAATAGTTTTACTGTGTAGCACCTACAGCCAATCAATGTAGGTTGGCTGGCCTGCTAGCCGGAACTAACATAGGACTCAAAGACATTTTGAAATTTGAGAATTAAGGACGGAAAATACGTGAAATGTGTTTTCGATTTTTCCGCTCTATCTATTGAACCAATTGAGATATCGAAGTGCTCTTTTCTTTAGACTGAAGCTTACGTAAATATCTAAATATAATTTACATACATTTTTCGAATTCGGCCCCAAAGAGGTAATTAACGTGAAAATTTTGTTTTCGATTCACGATCGATATATATCGACCACATTGATTTTTTATATAGCGAGGTGATTTTTGTTTAAAATTGATGCTCACTGAAATACCTGAAAAGTATTTTACAAAAATCTAAGGAGGTGAAAAGGAAGAAAAGCGGTGAAATCTGTTTTCAATTAATCGTCTATATATCTTGAGTCCAGTGAGCTATTGTCGTATTTTTCACATTCACGAGACACCAATAAAGTATTATAAAACGTGATTCAAGGGTTTTTAGAAATTCATTCTCTTAGGAGGTGGCATGTGATTTACATAAAACATCTATATAAAGGGTGAAAAAGCACAAAAGTTTTTTTCCATCAACCCTGATATCTATCTAACCAGTAGAGATATTGAGGTGTAGTTCGCGTCAGAGTGATGCTTATGTAAGTGTTAAAAAAATTATATGTAAGTTTTTTTTACTTTATAAGTTAACCTAATTATTAACAATAGAACTAAGTTTGTAAACTTTCAAGGCAGACGATCCGAAAAGCAAGTATGACCAGCGATTACAATAACCTATCGAGACGTGTTGTTGTACAACCTCTATGAGTCCAGGAAACGAATATTTTATTTTTTTTAATGCATTTCATTTTCATGAATTATTACGACGTTACGTGACGCAGTTGTTTGTAGCTCAGGTCTACACTCCGGGAAGTTCTGGTCTCGAATTCCGTTAAAAGCTACGTAAGGACGTTCAATTCTGACACGCAAAAACTGCAAAGCAGATCGAATTAGAGCAATTTGCATGTAGTCGTCTAAAAGGGTTGAAATTGATTATGCAGTTTACCTTCCATTTAGGTCACAGAGTAAATAATGCTGATAGAAGTGACAAAGAAAGCTATTTCATTGTTGTTATCGTACCAGCTCTCGGGGCGTACATGAATATAAACAACTCCACGTGGATTAGAGACGTTGGTTTTTGTAACCACTTGTAGGGCTTGGGATAATATAATTATTTATTAAATTAGATTAATATTTAAAAATGGTAAACATGACGATTCTATGTTCAACATCAGATAATAACTAACTCTATTAGAAGCGAAATAATTAAGCTTCTTAATCATTGTTATTGTACCAGCTCTTAGGGCGAACAGGAAAGTAAAAAAAGCCGCATGGTATTTAGAACGTTAATTTAAACAACCGCTTATATTTCACGAAACGCTGTAATTTGTTTGTACCTCATGTACATATTTAGAAATCGTAAATGTGACGTTGCTTACGTATTAATTTTTCACATATAATAAATTAAGGCCTATTAAACTTCAGGGTAACCAAACTTCTGCGCACTCCAACGCCATGGCAATCCAAAGAGAAAACGAGTACGATACAAATCACGTCTTGTCGCTCCTGTTACTACTTATTTATTCTGTGCTTAGGTTCCTCGACAACATCAGCTCACATACATCATCTCAGTAATCTCAAGGTTGGGGCACCAAATGCGATTCCTCGAAACCTTTTCCCACCAAAACTATCAAAATATGGCGTTAAACTTCAAGTGAATATTTTGAAAATACGTAATTGACGGCACCGTCACCAATGGCTGTGCACAGGGTAAATAAGACGTTTTTCATTCGATTAACTTCTTACAATTGGGAGTCTATAACTATCCCATAACGTAAACTTTGCAGTGCTGAAGGCTCAGGTGAAGTGGCTGTTAGTGGCAGGGACAAACTTAAGACTGCTTGTCGCGTAGACAACTATACCTGCAGCAGAGTTAGCTCAACTAGCAGCTTTGTCATTCTAACACTTGATGACTGAAATACCTATCTGGTGTACAAAGGGGTTATTCAATTAAAGTAAACATTATCAGTTATGAGTAGAGACATGAACTTTTCAAGAAAAGAATTTTGCCCCACTTTGTTCCAGTGCCTTATGTGCACGTCTGCAGTTCTGCTTCATAGATATTGGCAGCGTGCCTTTGAACTGTGACGTTTCTCATTTGACTGTAACAATCACAATAAGGTTACTGTAACACCACACGTCTGTGATTTGCGTGTAAAACCCCACGACACACGAATGTAAAACCATCCAATCTCTGACCGTGAAGCAAGTCTGCAGACGTGCACACAAGTCACTGACACAAAGTGAGGCAAATTTCTTTTCGCGAAAAGTTCATGTCTCTAGTTATGAGTAATACTCGCGAGCAAAGTCGCGGGGGACTGCTAGTATTGTATCAACTTCGACGTACTTAATGTTGGAAACCGAGCATGCCTTACTGGTTTCACCACAACTAGGACGTTTATTTTTAATTAACGTTCGACGGCACGTATTAAGGGCACAGTCATTAATGATCGTTCTGGGGGTAAATGAGTCATTATACCACGTATACTGAACATACAAGTTTTTTTGGACAAACGCCATTGTGGGGTAATATTGAGGTATTGCAGAAAATTCCACAATAAAACAAGAAAGAAAGGAATAAGAGCCAGTCAGCTGTAGTCAACATACATAAAACATACATATAATTCCTGGAAGGAATTTAGCCATATCCCAGGAGACGACACAAGGTCAAGAACCGATATAAGCAACACAAAATTTATTCCTAAGTGGAATATAGTAGACTGGAGAAGGGCGACACACACAAATAAATAAAATAATAAAAAATAAAAAAAAAATAAAAAAAAAATTGGGTGTGCGAAAAAGGCACCAAATGGATGAATGACGAGGACAACACAAATAACGAGAGACACGAATGGATGTGAACACAGACAAGACACAACACAGACAAAAAACAGACGGCAAATAGTAGGCTTCTCAAGAAGACAACAGATGCAACGTTTTAGGAACCGGTATCCGTTCCCGTCTTCAGGCATATGTACAGGCTGAGGGACTCCAGCAGACTGACTGCTAGGCCCATGACAATTGTTATGAGTGGAAGCGATAGATTTAGCAGGTATAGCTACTTAGCCTGCTGCAGAGTCAGTTCAACCTGCACATTGGTTATTCTAACACTTGATGGCCGAGCTACTAATCTGGTATGCAGAGAAGTTCTTCGAGTGAAGTAAACATTCGCTGTTACGAGTAATCCACGCAGGCAATGCCGCGGGTGGACAGTTAGCTTTTATCATTAAATTGGTTGTTTGTTCGTTTTCTCTGCGGTTCTATACCTGTCATCCGATTGCGATGAAATTTTTCTGAGTCTTGCGTGTATCCACGAGAAATTTTTGTAAAGAAATTTGGCGAGGGAAGGCACATCGAGGTAGAGAGACGGAACAGAAGACCCTAAAATTAAATAATAAAATACATTTTCGTGAGATGTGCGTGCACCCGCGAAGGTTTTTTTTTTTTTTTTTTGCCAAAAACAATTTTTGGGGAAGATGAAGGAGATGGGAGCAAAACGGGGTAACCGAAAAAATTAGTGAAAAAAAAAGTTTAGTGGTTTGTGTGCGCGCCAGCGAAGATTTCTACTAAAACCAATTTGATTTTGTGGGGAGATGGGCGGCTAAATGGGGTATACCGTCAGAACGGGTTGCTCAAAAAATTTTTTGAAACATTTTTCCTTTTAAAAATATTTCTAAAAAGGACATAAATAACCCTTTACAACTTTTTGCCCCGTTCGGCATTTTTCAAAAATGTTTCTTTCAGAAATATTATTGAATTAAATTGAAAACCCCGCAAACAAAGTGGCGAGTATCAAATAGTTATTAATGAAATTTATATTAAAATAACTAGGATTATAGAACTTAAACAATGGGTTAAAAAAAAAAAGGAATAGCTAAAGGTGCTCCTTCAAAGGAAAAAAATCATAGCTGAAAGGATAATGAATATTATTTCAACGACGTATATACATATTTTTTTTTTTTTTCAGAAAAATAGGAATCCATAATTTATGTCTAATTTTAAAGGCACTACGTTTAAGTAATCGACTTTACGTATTTAATTATTACGTTCTTGGTCGGTTGTTTATAGAAAAGTTTCTTGTTCGCATTCAGTTCCCCTATTGTATATTTTAAGAATATAACATGTTAATTAATATTCATTCATGGACAACCCCAGATTACATCGTGCTGGCAGTGTGCGTTATCTAGTTGACCTTCGCCTTAGTATAACTGTAACCAACGCTGTAACTTGCGACATTTGCCTTCTCTCTGAGTAATTGTTAGCATTCAGTTTGCCTTGCGCTGTGTTAGACTGACCCTTGGATGGCTGCTACAAAGTTATAATTAAACCTGTGCTGATTTAATTAAAACATTTACTCTGGACTAGCGGGAGCACCATACCACCGCCGAGAAGTCCTAAATAATTTCTCGTAACAAAACCGTTCCGTTGATTGGCCTTCTTTCACAAGTATCTTAATACTAGCGTGTTCCCTCGCTAAACATACAGTAAATACTACTTTGTATTTGTGTTTGCTGACCATAGTTGTTTCTAGGTCACTGTTATTATCGCTTGCCCTTGTAGGATCTGTCAAAGAAGTAACAGTTCGTCGGTCACTGTGACAGCTAAGAAGTCGCCCTTACGAAGCGTAGTGGTGGCTTGGTTTAAGCATCGTAATTGAAGCTTGAAACAGTCTTTGAGCGATATGTGCATGTTCTTCAGAGCCCAATATACGTAAGAGATCTTCAGTTTTGAGCATTTCTGAGTGTAGTAAGGCTTCGCGCGTAAATAAATCATCAAAATTATAACTGAGACAATTTTCCTGTGTAAAGGTAGGCTTTGAAAATTAAATGTGTGTGTCTTTGATTGCATTTTCTTTATATTTGATTCGGTGCATCTTCTGTAAAATTAAAACATATCTTAACGCGTGAACATAATCAGCGCAAACTCGAGAAATATATATATCTATATTTAAAAAAACTCCCCTCTTTTTAGATGTCAATGATTCAAGTTGATTAGTATTTTCAAAATAGTGGCCTTTCAGAAAGTCTCGCACGTGTCATATCTCAGCTAATGGTTTGCCAAACTAAAGAATAATGGTTACAATATGAACACAAAATTTTGAGCCAATTCATAAATAAAACAAACATTATTTTAAAAGTTATAACGTAGTGAAAATTAAATACATTCACTTATTCATAGTTACCCATAAAGAACATCTAAAACCCTTAAAAATTTTGGCACTACGGAATATTTTCAGTTGACACGGCACTTAACATATTTAAAATTTTTACGTCAGATATTTTGGAAACTACTTGGATGTTAATTTAATGATTAGTTTGATATATTATCAGCTTAACCATATATTCTCATTTAGCAATACTTGTAGTAGGGACAATAGTTATGACTACTACCAATAATGGAATAACTTATTATAATATTTTTGTCTGCCAATTTTAATGCAGTGAGACCCGAGAAATACGGAACGCGCTATATCAGGGACAGGAAAAGCATTACCCAAGCGTAGAAAATGACTGAATACACCCAACAAAAACAATCTCTGCTAAATTATATTAGCTAATTACAATAATTTATAAAAAAAATAAGCAAAACTACAATTTTGAATTTACTATAGGTTTCTGAAAATCTGACATAGCACGGAGCTCATAGGTAGCTCACGTAAATGTTACTCACTGGTGATCTTACGTGACATTCCCAGTTTTTAAATTACTTTCTGATCCTATTACATCCGTGATAAAATGAAACACTCTATCCAATGGCTGACGTAAGAGATGCCTAAAAGTGATAGATGGTGCACTTTAATGGAAAATTTGTCAATGTGGGGCAAGCGTTTTAAATTACGTTCAGCCTTTCATCAGAAAAAATAGTGAAGCGCTTTGATGGATTGCTTAATTCTTGCATCAAGTATTTCTGTCGAGTTCTCATTCCACCGAGTATTTTCATGAGCCGTTACCATGATGATGAATAGTGACATATAGTCTCTAAACCGCTGCCTAGGTTTCATAGGAGGAAATTGTTCGTACCTGCTTCGTATTAGATTCTTTTTTCCTTAAAATTGGATGGTTTAACGAACATCTCTTCAGTCTCACACGAGTTCTAATTAACAGGTCAATACGTCGATTCTATCAATTGCGAGGTAGAAACTAATTGTTTTCATTATAAAATTACTTACAAATCAGAATAGACGCGTATTAAATTATTTACATCAGCGGCTAGTTCAATATGTATGTACTCAGGATAAACTTAAACATTGAAACAAAATTGGTAGGCCTACATGATTTACATATTTTACTAACCCAAAAAACATTTCGTAATATCTTAATATATAAAATGAAGTGTCCTGACACACTCACCCACTCATCAACGCACAGCCCAAACCGCTGGACCTAGAACCATGAAATTTTGAGGGAAGCTTCCCCTTGGCCCGTAGGCAACCACTAAGAATGGATATTTCGAAATTCGATAATTAAGGGGGTGAAAATGGGTGAAATGTGTTTTCAAAGAATCCCTGATATCGCGTTAATCGGGAATGCTATCATAAATTTTTTAACTTCAAAATATTTCCCAAACAAATGCATACTTGGGAATTTTTCGATTTTGCGAAATTCTAAAATTAAGGGGGTGTTAAGCCGTAAAATGTATTTTTCATTAATCCGTGATATCTCCTAAATAATTTCAGATAGTGAGTGAGGTGATTTTTTCTTTAAAATAATGCTTAAGAAAATATCTAAAAAGTATTTTTAGAATTTTTCGAAATTCGTCCATAATTGCTCTTAAAAAACTAAAAATAGTTTTTAATTAATTCCACTTATCTCCTATACCAGAGGAAATAATGAAATGGTTTTTGCTTTAAAATTATTCTTACGTAAATGTCAAAAAAGAAATTTCAGGATTTTTCGAAATTCGTCCTTGAAAGCTGTTAAAAAAATATAATGTACAGTCAAATATTCATCTGTACCGCTTATACCCATTGAGATATCGAGATGATTTTTTGATAAGAATGAAGCTTATGTAAATATCTACAAATCAAATTCAGGATTTTTTTAAATTCGAAAATTAAGGATGTGAAATCAGTAAAATGTTAGTCTTCCGAAAAAAGAGAATACGATCACGGAGAAATAATTCAACAGTCGTTTCTTTTTGAAAACCTACTCATAAGCGAAACCTCTTTGGACTGTAGCCTGTACATAGGAAATAATTATCACGGCCTGCCTTTAAGCATTCACTCAGGTATTGAACAACGTTTGTGGTGTGGGAGGGGTGGGGTTATGGGTTCGTATCCCGAGCAAGACTTTGCGATGGGAATTACTATGACATCATACGAGCATATTGTGCGCGCTCTTTACACAGAGCTAAGAAAATTTATGGTTCACTGTTATTGAGTACGCTAGCTGTTAAATGCCTTCATCAAATATTTTATCTACAGTTACTGTTTACATTACATAATGCCGCAGCCTAGCAGCTATTTTATAGAGAAATAAAGATTAATTAAAAACAATGATTTTATGCAATTAAAGTACGCTCAGCGAAGTAGACTGGACAAAGCTGTTTGTTTTTGTTGTTTTAAAGATATACAGAGAATATTGTAACACCATCAATTAATACAAAATTAAAACTTAGTTACTCTTTTCTATAGTACATGCGGGCGAAGCCGCAAAGGGACAGCTAGTTAATATATAAAATGAAGTGTCCTGACACAGCCACACACTCATCAACGCACAGCCCAAACCGCTGGACCTAGAACCATGAAATTTCGAGTGAAGCTTCCCCTTTCCCAGTAGACACCCACTAAGGACGGATTTTTCGAAATTCGAAAATTATGGGGGTTAAAAGGGGTGACATGTGTTTTCAAAGAATCCCTGATATCTCAATAACCGGGAAAGGTATAAAAATTTTTTTAACTTGAAAATATTGCCCAAACAAAGGCATATTTGTAAAATTTTCGATTTTGCGAAATTCGAAAATTAAGAGGGTGAAAAGCCGGACAATGTTTTTTTCATTAATCCGTGATTTATCCTAAACCATTTCAGATGGTGTGGTGATTTTATCTTTAAAATGATGCTTAAGTAAATATCTAAAAAGTAATTTTTAGAATTTTTCGAAATTCGTCCTTGAAAGCTCTTAAAAATATAAAACGTGTTTTTAATTAAGCCCACTTATCTCCTAAACCAGAGGAAATATTGAAATGGTTTTTGCTTTAAAATAATTCTTACGTAAATATCAAAAAAGTAATTTCAGGTTATTTCAAAATTCGTCCTTGTAAGATGTTAAAAAAAATTAATGTGTTTTCAAATAATCATCTGTACCGCTTATACCCGTTGAGATTTCTAGATGATTTTTTGATAAGAATGAAGCTTATGTAAATATATGCATATCAAATTCAGGATTTTATGAAATTCGAAAGTTAAGGATGTGAAATGCAGTAAAATGTTAGTCTCCCGAAAGAAGAGAATGATCATTGAGAAATAATTCAACAGTTGTTTCGTTTTGCCAACCTACTCATAAATAAAACTTCTTTGGACTGTAGCCCGTACATACGAAAGAATCATCATGGTCTGTTTTAAGCATTCACTCAGGTATTGTATAAAGTTTGTGGTGTGGGAGGCGTGGATTACGGGTTCGTATCCCGTGCAAGAATTTGGGATGGGAATTACTATCTCATCAAACGAGTAAATTGCGCGCGATATTTACACTGAGCTAAGACAATTTATAGTTCACCGTTATTGAGTACGCTAGCTGTTAAATGCCTACATCACATATGTTATCCAGAGTTACAGTTTACATTACATAATTTCACGCTGGTAAAGCCGCAGCCGTGCAGCTATTTTATAGAGAAACAAAGATGAATTAAAAACAAAGATGTTCTGCAATTAAAGTACGCTGAACGAATTGAACTGGATAAAGCTGTTTGTATTTGTTGGTTTAAAGATATACAGAGAATATAGTAACACCATCAATTAACACGCAATTATGTTAGTTACTCTTTTCCATAGTACACGCGGGCGAAGCCGCAAAGGACAGCTAGTATTTATATATTAATGGATGGTGACGAACGCTGCAATTTGTAGAAGTTGGCGTTAAGTGATGAAATAAGTATTATATTGATTCCGTTTCAGAACTACTATTAAGGATATTTCCCCGAACGGTGTTCCTGATATCCGATCCTGAGCACTAGTTTTAGTGAGTGCGGATGTAATTAAACTTTGTGTGATATGACAGTATGTTACAAAGACAGGAGTTGTTGATAGAACGTATTGGCGACATGCCAGTGATAAATAAAACCACTGACCGCTATATGATGTACAATTTTCTCTGAAGCAAAAATATAATTCATTTGGAACTGTGCAGAACGATTCTAAAAAAAATTACAAACTTTTATTTGATGTTACATACCTTTCCAAATTTTCTGAGACCAAAATGTTGAATTCTTCACGGAAATGAAAGGATTGTTTAAAATCCTAATGCTTGTAATAAAACAACTACAACAAGCTTCAATATTGAAATACGTATTACTGTAAGGCATAGTATTACAAACCAAATAAGTATTTGGACATACGCCATTGCAGGAAATGGTGTGTCACATAAAACCAGAAAATATACTCAAATAGACAAGTAATAACGCGCAATTCCGCAAGGAAAACAGTCTGTGAGTAACAATCAACTAAACCAGAATATCAACCCAAACGAGAACTTAGAAACCAAGAAACAAACAGTAAAAAAATATATAGCACAGATTATTAAAAAAAAAAAAAAAAATTTAGACAGTATTTACGAAACAAGACAACGACGAACAGAAAAAAAAACCACAAAATATTTGGTTGTAGATGATACAGAAGAAGCACAGAACACCTTGAGGAAAGCTAACGAATACAAATAACTGAGTAATTGTGAACAGTAAAAATAAATAAAACACAGAAGAACTCAATTATCTCTCTGTAAGAAAACATGTTAACGGCGTTTCTGAGACTGCAATATGTCCCGATTTTCAGGCATACACACAGTCTGAGAAGCACGTGCTAAATGATTGTGGGCACTGGAAAACAAGATATGTATAAACAAAACTACGCCACGGCCAGTAGCATTCAGTTATCCCCTGATTGGCTGCGCTGGTTTGATTCTGTTATTGGCTAATGCTTTCCTGTGATGATGGCTGTGGCTTAGTACTTTTTTGTTGAACATTTTCTTACTTTCTAAGTATTGGTAATCAAATGTTTTTCAGTTCTATGTTTTGCTGGCTATGTTACTAACTATGAATGCTGATTCTTCGATTTCCCATTAATATTGTGTGTTTCCTGTGTCAGTGGAGTAGCAATTTCCTATAGTATTATGTGGCTAATGTTCTAGGCATGGGTTTTGAACTCACATCTTGCATAAATGTTTCAATATAATCTGTGCTTGACGTCTCTATAAGTAAAATTAACATATTCTATTAACATTTCGGTTGTTTTTCTGTAGTATATTCTACCTTTTTAATGTAAAATATAACACCTAGATAAGGTAACTGACATTTCGGAGGGGGTTTTAACCCCCAAAATCACCCCCTGGGTACGCCCATGGTTCCAGGAATGTTCTAATAGATTAGATTTTTGAACTTCGCCCTTCTTTTCATTTTTTTGGTGTTCTTTTATGGGTGTATAAATAAATCTGCCAGTCTTTCCGATGTTTACTCAGCCACATTTACAACGATCTAATACACACAGTTTTGAGTTTGTGACTTCTCTGACTTTCTTTTAATTTTTGTAACCATGATTTTTAAGTAATTATCTGATTTGAAACTTCCTTATTTTTATCAGATAGGCCACGGACTTATGGGATTACCAGAGTTCGCACAGGTTTTTGGGTTGTTTGTTCATTTAAATCGGTAAAATTAGATTTTAGGTTTCGTTTTATGATACCAATGGGATAGCCGTTTGCCAGAAGTTAATTTTTTTGAATGTGCTCGTTTGTGTGTGTAGATTTTTACAGCTGGGCTTGATGAAGTGTGGATAATGCCAGTCTTTGTGCTCGTACAGTGTTTGGAGTTTAAATAGGGGGCATTTATCAGTATATGGCGGTTTCCTGCACACTTTTGTCGCAAAATATAGCCTCATGTATAATTAGTATGTTATAAAACGTTATTATTGTTTCTTGTCTGACTTGTAAAAGTTTTAACGTTTTGTACGTACTTTGTAAATAATACGAATATTATATATAATCATTGCGTACTTGCCGAGATGATCTCAGTTTTAAAACATAAATACAACATTTCTAGTAACTGTAGTGCCAACATACATATGAAAGCACCACCAAAACTTGAAACAACTTGGCAGCTAACAAGAGAATACAAACGGTTGATGCAACACATTTGGGTCCTTAGCAAGAGAATAAGATAACACGCTGTTAGATAACAGCCCGATAGTTGGAAGTTGCTACAACCGGCCCTTAGCTGGCGTAACAGCGGTGGTTAGATAGATGGAGACGCAGGAATGTTGGGGGCCACGATGGCCGAATGGTCAGACCATTCGCCTCCCACCAAGGCGATCCAGGTCCGATTCCCGGCGGGGTCTGTCCCCGAATTTTCGCATGTAAAGATTGTGCCGGTACGATGCCGTTGGTCAGCGGGTTTTCTCGGGGTCTCCCGTTTCCCCCGCGCTCTCATTCCGGCGCTGCTGTATACTTCACCTTACGTCACCCCTCACCTCAAGCGCTGAGCAAAATCTCTCACTCACTCACGTAGGCATGTAGGCGAGGGGAAGAGTGGTGTGAGGGCAGCTGATACAAACCACGGCTACTAAAGCGGCGAAGGCACGGCCGGCGGGGATGTGCGAACCGCGAAGAGACGACGACCAGAAGGCCGCGCGCTGCTGGCAGGATGTTTGGAGAGCACACTGCGCCCGGGGTAAACACGACTATTTCTGGTCAGCCCGTGGCTCGTGCCGCTTGTTTAACGCATTCCGCGAGGCTCGCGGCCAATAACCGCATCATGCTTCCACGAGACGGCCGGCTGGCGGAAGAAAAAATTACAAAGCGTGGCCACAGAATATTTAGGAATACAGAAGTGAAATAGCCGGTAGGACAGCGAACTCAGGCACACACGCCAGCAAAATGGCTTCCCTGGCCAGCAACATGGCGGAGACGCCTACCGCCAATCAGCGTGAGGCAGCTACCCTGCTAGCCGATGCCAGGCCAATAGGAAACCTGCCGTAACATGCAGGAGCCAAACAGACACGGGGCTGGTATCAATAGCCTCGGGCAGCCAATAAGCGACGCAGTTTGCCCGTATCAAACGAGCCGCCACGTCACTTCACGTCTGTATTATTATTTAGTCTGTGGCGTGGCGGAGCAGTGATTTTAAACATCCTGTATATAGCCACAAAAAAACTGTTAATAGTGTCACCTACCTTCGCGTTAAAGACTCAGGAGAGACGACGATATAAGGGTGATCTTGAAGCGCGCATCAAATTCCGCATCGCCACAGCGAGCTAAGCGCTGTTCTAGTGTGCGAGATTCCCTCAGATCCATTTTGACTACAGGGCTCTAAGTGATAACCATATTATTTTATTAGTGAAAAGTCTTATGCAAAGTTCAGTGCATGTTGCTAAGTTTCGCATTCAGCCGTTTTAAAATTACAATTTAATAACAAATGTATTAGGATACTGCCGATTTTGCTCGGCACGTGAAATCCCACGATAGTTACGGGTATGTAATCGCAAACCAAGTGCTCGACTTTTTTAATCTTTAATTCTCAATTGACAGATAATTTTAGTAATCCATCCTAAGTGGTAGGTTCACATTATTTTTAAACTTTGACTATGAACAGCGTGTTAAGTTATAGCTATTTTTTATTTCTGAAAAGTAAGACAAATAAAATGACATTATTTCGTACATTTATCTCTCTTCCAAGATGTTGGATGTTAGTTAATATTGAAAAACTCTTATGCACTGATATCTACAAACAAAAGTTTTCACGAAGCAGTTACTCATATTTTCCCATCATTCGGAATGATATAAATTCAATCCAATCCGTTTACACGCGAAACACTTTCACACTTCTGCTTTCCTGTGTTTTTTCTCCTGTATTCTCGTACCTTTACACCAAACCAACAAACAAATTTCGTTGATGTATCCTTAAATAGAGGCTACGTTGTTTAATTTTTTGCGTTGCTTCAAGTCAATGCTAAACGTTTACAAATGCGTTGTAATTAATATCGGTTGTTTAAATACACTACGTCCTGAAGTATTTTAGCCCAGTTACAAACAAAACAGGTTTCCAGCTGTGAGGCAGTACCTTAATGTTTGACAGCCTATTGCAATGGTAAAGAAGTTTTGAAATTTTTATTATGAATGTACACAATCGCAGCATTCCAGAAACCCAAAACTAATGGTACAAGTAAAAATAAAGGAATCCGAGCCGAGATTTCCTGTTATCTCTATATATAAAAGAGAACGCTGACTAACATATCAAACTGCTGCCTAAACCACTGGCCCTAGAATCGTGAAATGTTTTGTGTACGTTCCCCTCAGGCCGTAGGCGAGCAATAAGAAGGGATTTTTCGAAACTCGACCTCTAACGGGGCGAAAAGGGATGAAATGTAATTCCGAAGAAACGTCGATAGAGCTCGAACCCGTCGGCTTACCGTCATGATTTTTACTTTAATAAGGCACACATAAAAATGCATATTAGCCAATTTAAGGGTTTTTCGAAGTTCAACAGTAAAAGGGGTGAACAGACCTTAAATGTGTTTACGGTCAACTATCTACATCTATCGAATCCTTCGGGATAGAGAGTTAATTTTCACTTCAAAATGTTACATACGTAAATACCCAAATAGGGGTTTTAGGATTTTTTGCAATTCGACCCCCAAGCAGTAAAAAGGGGCAAAATGTGTTTTTTATGAATCGTCTGTGTCACTGAAACACAATTTACTATCGTCGTGAATTTTACTTCAATTGTTTACGTATACAAATATCTATGACATGACTGTAAGAAGTCTTGAAATTCTTTAACTTAGGAGGTGAAAATACGTGACATGTGTTTTCGATTATTCCTCCATATCTAACGAACAAATCGAGATATCTAAGTGCTCTGTGTTTTAGATTGATACTTATGTAAATATCTAAATACTGTTGAAATATATTTTCCGAATTCGTCTTTAAAGAGGAAAAAAGGTGTAAAATGTGTTTTCGATTCACAATCGATATATAATGATCCCATTCATTTTTATATAGCGAAGTGATTTTTGTTTAAGATTGATGCTTACTAAAATACCTGAAAATGAATTTCACGACATTTCCAAATTTGCCACCTAAGGAGGTGAACGAGATGAAAAGTGGTGAAATGTGTTTTCAACTAATCGTCGATGTATCTTGAGCTCAGCGGTCTATTGTCGTGTTTTTCACATACACGAGAAACAAATAAAGTATTCTAAAACGTGATTAAAGGGTTTTTCGGAAGCTAGCAGACGTCCGTTGCTGTCTTCAGTTCGATTTTAAAATACCTGTTTTATATACAGACCAGATACGTCTCACAGATAAGATAAAATCAGTTAATATATGGATCGATTAGTCGCATACCGAAGAGTAGTTCATTATGCCCTCATTTTTCTCGTCCTGAATTTTTCGGTTGTATAGGTTCTTTTGTAACTGCCCGTTCATGATTGAGTGAGTGAGTGAGTTGAGAGTTTCGTCAGTGCTAACAGCGAGGTGACTATGGAGCAGTGCCGGAATGGAAGGATGAGATAGACGGGAGATCACTGAGGAAACCCGCCAACCTACGGCATCTTCGAGCACGATTCCCACAAGTTAAATTTTCAGTCCGCCAGCCGGGACTCGATCCCGGATCGCTTAAGTAAAATGCAAGCTCCTTCAAATGATAGTGTCATTTAACACGTATTTGTTGTAAACCGGCCCAGAGCTGAACATTACTTGGGTAAATAAATAAATTAATCTTCCCAACCTCGACACTTACTCGTTAGTAAAATCGTGGGTTTCAAGATAAGTATGCTGTATTCTGTAAATGTTTGATGTTACATTTTATATGTATTTTATGTATGTTTTACCTACAAATCTAATGTATGTTTGTTTGCTTTCATTCCTTAATTGTCTCATTTGTAGCTCTGCGGGACTTCATAAAACTACGATGCATATTTCCGCTTAATTCAGGAGTTTTGTTTGTAGACTTTGAAGCATTGGTAAATTCTTGACAAGGGTACAAGCCTACAGAGTTCTTTTTGGCTTTAATGTTCTACGCTGCTGCACATGAATAGGTTCACTGTTAGCGCGACAGTAAGGTATTTTCTGTGTCGCCAAAGCCGGAGGCGTAATATGTAACTTCGCTTATTATCCAGTAGGTCACCTGTAATTGTATTTCGAGAGCTACAGCGATACAAACAGGGACTCTGCATTTTCCTGAGGACGCGGCGCATGTACAAATCAATAATTCCTAGGCGGTAGTACTACAATTTGCCTACTTACCAGGCATTGCATTATTGTCATAGCAACAGCTGTGTGCATTTTCTGGTAAACTGTGCATTCTAGCCGCTTACAGCTAGAGGGTACTTTATTTATTCCTTCAATGTAGGTACTGTTCAAATTACCAAATGAAATGTTCACTGAACCTGACGGCAAAGTAACTTTGTGCAATATAACGGTACTCACCCTTATTATTTTAATGAAAGGTGAGATGTTCAACAGCTGAATTTTGAACAGGTTGAAGCTCTCAGTTACCATCACATAGAGACTCGTAGTTTAACTCCTAACAGTTTTGATATTAACAAAAAACATGTTTTTAAACTAGATTTTCAAGGCGTCACAACTGCCTTAATATTCACTTGTCTTATAAATTTCTCATATTCTCATATGATGTATGCTAACTTTTTCATAAGGAATCACCTCCCGCAGTTTGGATTTTAATGACCATTACACCGTATACGTATATATATATATATATATATATATATATATATATATATATATATATATATATATATATATATACACACACACACGTGTGTGTGTAAGTTGATATGTATGTGTGTATGTATTTATACATGAGATAGAAAATCTCCGACACCGTGTGACTTATCACCATGAAACTTGGCAGGCAGCCTATATGTACTTTTTCATGTAGAATATTTTACGCTATACATTTTATTCTAACTTCTCAACTTGCCACTATATGGCTCTGCAGCGCATCAATATTCATGCCGTTCAAGCGATGGCCATGCACATTAATAAACATAGATATTTTAACACGGAAAATATTTTAGCGATATCCAGTTTCCTACAGCGCATCGACTTATATTTTTACTTCCCCTTATTACATACATGGCATAAAGAGGGGTTTGATGCTCGCCGCAACTCCACCCACATACTCACACATACATATAAACGCATACACTAGCAGGACGCGTGCCGGGGTCTGCTAGTACGATATAAAGACAGAAACACGTGACGATCTTCACCAGACGTGACGTTCCAGAATAACTCCCCATGTCTGGCTGGACGTGTGGCGCGTCGCCTCGCAGCGAGGGGTACCAACATCACGGCCTGCGACAAATGTTCTTATTTACTTGACGCCAGACCATGCAGGTTATTGGCAACACGTGATGTAATTCACTGTTGGCACCGGGCCTGTTCTCGCCAAAGTTTTTCCTTTACAGGCTCCGCTCCCCCCCCCCCCCCCCCCTTCTTCTCATAAAGAGCCGCCGTGACCTGCCTATATGGCAGATCTTCAACTGTTACTCGATGCCTCTCGCGTCCAGGAGACTTCTAACACACACTGCAAAATAATAACTTTTAGCGATATAACTGGTGAAGCAAAGCATATTTGAGTTGTGCACCTTGAAAGTCGCTACAGGTATTTCTAATGGCTATTAATCGTTACCATATTTTAAATAACTAATCTGATTAATGCTTATCAGATTTGGTACATTTTCACAATTTACCTACGTGTTAGCACATGAACATGACTTACTTATTTAACCATTTGCTTGCCGTAACGTAACTCTAGAACCAAGTGTCCAAAAGGATATAAGAAATTTACCGGAAATATAAAAACCTGGTATTTTAAGTCATGAAAAAAATTGTTGTATTTATATTACTCCAGACAGTTTCGAATAGATTTACCAAAACTTAATTTGTAGTGTTAAGAATTCGTAAAATAGTAATAGGCTTCTACCGGAAAAAGATAATAACAGTGTCTACGTGAGCCCAACATTTTAATTAACGCACCTGAGTATTCTCTGCAGTTTGTTCAGAACTGAGCGAAAAACAACGCAACACGACATCTTGTCTATCAGTCTTCAGAATACATGCTTTCACACCAAACATCGTTTCACAAACATAGGCCTACTAGTAAGAGCAAATTATGATGCTCCAGAAAAATAAGTTTTATGTTTTTGCAACTAAACTCATTTAACTAACATTTATAAATGCTGCTTAACGTAGATTTCAAATCAATTGTTTTTTTTTTTTTTAGTTCTATAACTGCGTTAGTAATTAATGTACAACGGGTATTTTCGCCACCATTTTTAATGGAATTGTGTAATAAATTAAGCCAGTATACTATAAGAATATTTAGTATATATTTGCCTTAGCAATTATATTATTTTTTTTCGATTTTAGAAATTCTGAAAGGCGAGCTCACACACTGCATAATTCGTTATTTTACACGTAGAGGCATTTAACTGTGGGTGCGACTTTATCGATACGTTAGATTGTGCTTTACCGGTTAAAAATATGAAATTTTAATTACTTTTTAACAATAGCCTGAACTCAGTTGAAATCATACATTTTTAACGTCCGTGCTATGCTGATTACGTTTACTCCGAGAAATACATACTTTGATTGTGCCATTACTTTGTGTTTTGTCACATATTAACGTAACGATGTCCTCTTGGATATGCAAGGTATTAAAAAAGAACGACAAAATTGTTCGCATATTTGCAGTGTGGACGTGGTTGGTTACTAGCTCGAAATTGTGAATGTTGCGCTTTGAGACACTTCATAACGTGGTTGCTGAAATTACATTGCTATGTGATATATAGTTAGTTACCCCAAAATGTATGATGTGGTTTGTTTAATTATACGTAAACCTTAGTTCTGAATCTTGTAGACATTTGGAGGAACAGAAGTTTATTGCAGTCAAGAGCTGAATTTTTTAAACACAGCCACAGTGATTGTTAGCTAAAATGTTATATTTTTATTTTATGTATATTTATGTTTAACATGAAGTTTTTATGTTTTTCGTAAAACTTGTATAAATTGGAATGTTTATACTTTTGCAAATGTTAGATTAAAGTAAATCACTAAAACAATGTTATTAATTTGTCCCTGAAACTGTAGCATAACTTCTAATACGAAAAAACAACTGCACCTCTCATAAATGTTTCGTCAGGCAATCAGAAGCTATGTTCTAAAATTTAGTAACATATTATTATAGTTGGGTGCACTGAATGTTTTGCTGTCAGGAGGAAAATGTTCGGTCTATACATTTTAATCTGCTCTGTGCCAAAACATGGACATTTAAGTTTTGTATTTCGCTTTTGAAATATTTTCTGGTTAAAAAATATATTTATTTTACCCCAGAAAACCACATTTTGCCTGGCGGCTATGGCTGTGTGGATTACGAACTGTTGTAAAATTTTGTTAACTGATTTCCTGTTTGGGAATTCGTGTCCTCTCCCTTTTTCAATACGCCGATATAATTAAAGTTTGTTATAATACTAAGCAGCCATTAGTGCGTTTCAAACCTTGACTATTCTCATACTGCCAAGGGAAAGTACCATAAGAATATATACATACGACTCTATATATTATATAAAAACCGTCTTCATTAATGTCGGATAGATTTATGTTGTGTTTCTAAGAACTAGAAATATATGCGAAGAATTTTCTTACCGTGCTAATGTAAGGACAATAATTTTTAAAGCATAAATTAAACAGAGAAACAATAAGCAGATGTTCTTTTTGTTAATAATGTTGCATGATATACTTATGTATTGTTTTATTAAAGCAACTGTTTTTACAACAAAAGTACTTGCAATGCTTAATTTCTAATAAAAATAAAGACTATTTAACTCTGGTTGATTCTTATATATAGCTGTGTTTTTCTTTCTTTTTCAGGTAAGTCAGAACTATAGCTGAAACTGTCATGCAATGTATATCCCGAAAATAGGTAAGATAACATAAATATGCTTGTTAAACACAGCCAGGTTATATAAAAACGTTTAATGTATCAGATTATAAGAATTATAAAATATTAGGAAATATTTAAAGCAAAAAACAGAATGCAAAAATTTATCTGAATATATACTGTACAGACAAAATTAATTTAGGAGTAACTGTTTCTCGGTATTTTACTAAGTTTCAAAATATTTTTTTTTCCTTTAAAATTGACTTGACATCTGCTGAAAGTTCCGACTGTCACAATTATCAACTGAACTGAGTATTTTAAAAAGTTATAGAGGATAGGGAAACTTTCAGTAACGATTCGACTCCGTGTCATTTCCTGCAAAGTGTCAAGGAATTTTCTGAAATGACTATCCCTGCAAGTAACATTTATAGCTATATTATTTTACTACAGAAAGCCAATGGATGAGAGAAAACGAAGAGAAACTCTTTTATTACTTTTTTTCCTCTTGAGAGTGGTAGACATTGTTATTAATTAAATAACTTTCTTCAATAGTTCCCGTGCAACTATTGAGAAAGACATACGCCATCCCACCTCTTCTCTACTTCTTCCTTGGAATCTGGTGCAACAAGAAAGAATCTTCGCTCGCTCAAGCCCCGTCATTTTTCTTTTCGTTCCTCGTCTTCCGTAGGGGCCTTTCTGCTAAACTTTCACGAGAAGTTTCTTAAAAAGGTCTTAAAACGATAATACTGTCCAAGAAGCAATTTCTTTTTCACGGCAGAATGCTGGCTGGGCTAAATAGATAAGAGTTTGTTTTGCTTTTCTTCGTCAATTAAACCCTGTTATCTGCCTGCAAGGAAACGTAACATCTCGATTCGCAACAGGCCAAATTAAAACTTCCCTGGACAGTTTCTGAAGTAAAAAAGTTCTGTAAGTACGATCGTTTAATAAACCTGACACTGGGCTATCTGCATAGTTCATAAAGTTTATTTTACTCTAGTCAGTAAATTCATTTTGTCAGGCTTGAGTAAGGGTGCGGTTAGATTCTGTAGAGATCACAAAATTCGCTTAGCAGTTTTTTTCCGAATCACCGATCTTAGAACAGATTTGACTGGTAAATTGCACGTTCTACTGGAAGAGAAATTTGGTCCACTACTTGCACAACATTGTGTCACGTGTTTTAATAACCGTTATTTTTAATAGTGAATATATATGGACTGCTTTTGTAAGCACCAACTATGTCGAAATGTACAGGACGTTAATTAAGGTATCTTACAAACTTTGTGCGAGATGATTCCATGTAAAAATTAGGTAAAGTTACATAATGCAAGTGTTTGGCTCACGTGTATTGCGGGTTCTCTACCTGTAAGGCTCAACGTTTTCTACGTCCATTTTTACGAGAACGGTTCACTCGAGTGTGTTGCGACAAGGTTACCGTCCTTGTTCCTTAGGGACCACTACTGCAAAATTTGTCTTTTAATAAACATAAACTTCCGTAGCAAAACTTGTGATGCAAATAAAAGGCTTGATGAACATCTATTATTTAAAATAGTTGACAGGTATTTGAAAACACATTTCACAGTTTACCGATTTTATGATTACAAAACCGCACCCGGGAATTCATTATTTATTCCTTCTTTCTTTTAATTACTTTTGCAAATATTAGTTTTCGATTTCAATCTTCAATTCCGATTTTCTTCCTTAATATTTTCGCGAGCAAAAACTTGCAACTTTACGTAATTTTTAACATGGGTCATCTAGTAAAGTTTGCAACATACGTGCAACACTTGTGTAACCATTACGTTTTTAGCTACGCTACACAGTTGATAAGCGAACATTTCTTAAATTTCATGTACCGGATACATATTTTTCTATTTCAATACGATGTGATAGTGTGTAACAAAACAGTGATAAGCAGGGACCCCTGTTTTTCGCGAAAAGAATTTTGTCTCACTTTGTTTCGGTGCCTTACATGCAGATCTGCAGTTCTGCTTTGTGGTCAGTGATTGGATATATATAACTCTCACGAACCTAGGGATTCTACCGGCAAATCACTGACGTGTGGTGTTGAAGGAACGTTATTGTAATTGGCTCAGTCAATTTATAGACATAGACACGCTGCCAGTAACCACGGAACAGAACTGCACATGTGGACGTAATTTAATGAAACAAAGTGGGGCAAAATTCTTTTCGCGAAAATCAGGGGTCCCTAGTGATAAGTGCTTAACTGTGAGGTTATGAACGCTAGTGACGGATGTAATGAAATGAGACGGAAGTATAAACGCAATAAAAGGGCGATTGAAGTAGAAACGCAATAAAAGGGCGGAGGAAACTTGTGTAACCTGGGAAAGTCCACCATGTTTTACACATTTTAAAAATTCGCTAGTAACACCACCTTGAATGGAACCTGGATAGCCAATGCACGAACGAGTTGTCTGATCAGTAGATGATAGTCGTGACCCACGATATATGTTTTACAATTGAAAATATCATATTATGTGTCGGTATGTGATTGTGCGTGATTAAGTATGAGAATTTGTCAACTTTGCCACTCCAGCGTAACAGGACATTTTTTTTTTTAAATAGAAGGAGATATCTCACTCTTGTATCTGTTACTATGCGTTGTTGTTTGGTGAGCTGACTATTGTTGCCTCATTCCCATTAAAATTTTTCTTTTAAACGATTGCGTTATCATGTACATCTTCACAAAGTTTTTAATCTTATTTTAAAAAGGGGTATTTTAAAAAAAATATGTCCCTAAACCTATTCTTGTGTATGGCCACTGACTTCTGGTGTCTGTGTGTGTTTGTATGTTCGTGTCACTTCTACATATCTAATAGTACAGTTCTTGATACTTGTTTCACCTTTTTATTATTTTTCATTACGTTTTTATTTGATATTTTTATGGCGACCAAGAAACTTTACCATTTAGAGCATAATCCCTTTTGAAAACATTTAGCAGGTGAAAACGCCTGGTCTTCTAAAATGTATTCATGTGTACAAGGATTTTTATGGCATTGGAAAGTTACTCGAAATTACTCGACTGTTATAAACTAAAGTTCTTCCAAGAAATCTAACTCTTCAGACGGCAAATTGTTTACATGTTCTGAATTACCTTACTTTCATAACAATTTTAAATTTTTTACAAGATGCCAAATACGTATGAATGGTATACAATTACTTGTGACTCACATGCATTACTGTTTTTGTGCATAGAGTTTTGTTTACGTTGTTTAAACTGCGATAGTAAAAAAATTACGATAATTAGTGCTGATGTATTAAATTTTCAAAAGCATTCGGTTATTTATGATTATGAGTATTAGTAGTACATGTTTCATATTCCCATAGTGAATAGTACTCAGCAAAATTATAAAAAGTTGGGTATTTATTGTAACAAATAATCTCCTCTTTTTTCAGCAGAGGCTACAAACAAGTACACTTATACCTAAAAAAAAAAAAAAAAAAATATATATATATATATAACTGAATGAAGGAACTGGTTCTTACACATAACATTATAAACATTTCAGCCAAAAGGTTTTTAATATCTTGCAAGTAAGCTCCAGTTCGCTTCTGTGACTCTGATTCCTTCATCTTGAAGGGAAATATTGAAGACAAGTCGAAGGTTTTCAGTTTGCGAACGGCAGAACGACAGGCCGGGTAGCCGCTGAAATGACACGGCTGTAACTCGGCACCATGCCTGTTACTAACATTCTTCTATTGGATCTGCAGAATGCGGCCGCAAAGTCCGTAGATTTCAAGAAAGGATCAACTCAGCTGGGGGAAGTTCCTGTTATTGGGTTTTTATCATCCTTTGTTCCCAACTGCCGCCCACTCTTTCTTTCCCAATCGCACCACGTGATTTCGGAAACCTCATCAATCACGATTGCCCCCTCCTCCTTACCGACTCCTTTCGCCAAGTGTGAGTTCCTCGAACGAGGAACAAACAAGAAGAAAAGAGCCTGCTAGCGAGGAGAAAGGAAGAAGACAAGAAAGACGAGAATGGGTAAGATGGAATTGCGTTACGGGAATATATATGTTTATATTTGGCCCGGCGTGCTCGAGGCACTTGGTGTGCGCACATTGAATTACGTACACAACCAGGGCGATGCAAGGCGGATGAACCCTCTAATCATAATATTGTCAGGTTTATCAGCATACCACATAACCGGAGAGCACGGGAGATTGATTGATGACTTCCACATGTAACAGACCTCTTGTCGAGACGGACAGACGCCTTCTTCCGCTACGTCAGCCCTTCTGCGCCGCATCGCTGGCGCGGGCGTTCTTCTGCTAACGTCCACTTCAGGGAAGAAAATGGCACTTGGAGCCACTCAGACAATAAGGTCGGGATTACTATGACTTCACGTTCACTTTACTTTAACACTCACGTAAGCTGGGAACACCTTGTCAAACGCACTTGAAAGGGACCTATCAAGATCGTGTCACTTCATACTTACATTCTGTGCCATTTTGTTTGGTACCACCCTCTTTGTTTACCATTATTTTTATAATGGACGTAGTTTAGTTCTTTTGTTTTGTAAATAAGGTAAAGTGTCCCCAGTCTGTTGCCTATTTCTTTTGTAATACAGTATTGTCATTTCGAACTAATTTTTTATTGAAATATGTTGTGTTATAATAATTTAGCTACGTAATGTGTAAGAACACTAATATTTCATTT
>PNEQ01027701.1:0-92693 GCA_003012365.1 Medauroidea extradentata | reverse complement strand
AACTTAATATTTAAACCTTTAACAAGATTCATTTGAAAATACCAATGTAATTACTATGTTAGTTAAGTTATAATTTGCAGTTTTTGTAATTTTTTTCCTTAAAATTAGTATTAGTAGACGTCATGTTGCAGTATGTTAGTTACACAACAATTATGTTTAATAGTTTTGTAATAATCCATAACTATGTCATTTAATTAATTTAATGTTAAACTGTAACTATATTGTAACTTTTACTGAGATTAGGGATACTTGCAAGTGAATTGTAAAGCTGGTTAGTTGTAAGAGAGGGCCTCATGGCCCTAAGCTTGCCAGCTTAAATAAAACACAAATAAATATTAAGGGAGTAATGAGACTCTGAATCTCAAAATTTATAATCGTATTTCCCCAAAATATCGGAAACAAAATATTAATTTTTTTTCAGTACCTATTAATGCTATTGGGACCTCCAAACCACCAGCAAATACAACTTGATACCTTCCACCCTTATGAAAATAACAGGCGTGGCTACCGTGTAATTGCATGCAACTATTTTACCGTCAATATTTTCGAACATTTGAAGATGGTTTATTGAGAAATGAGACCTGTGTAACAAAAAAGGTCCTTTTGTTGCAACTGTCTAAGACATACGTTTATGCTCAAAGCATCTGAATATTCGCGCATACGTTCAGAGCCTAGATTATAGGCAAACATGCGAACATCCATGTGATGTGTGCAGCGTACAGAAGATGGTGGACATTCACTGCAAACAAGTACAATACTGTTTGGTGGCCGCACAGAATGCCTGGAGTTAATCGGAATAGTAGCGTACATTAGTTCGGATCCTTACATTGTAAACAAAAAATGTTTCAACTTTTACGAGGAAATTCTTTAAAAACCCAGATGCCAAAGAAACTCCTTGTAATACTACAAAGGTTGTCCTTGTAAAAAAAAAAAACGTGGTAAACCTTTGTAAAACGACATGGTGAGAAGAAGGGGAGTTCCCCATTTGACTGGTTGCTGAGGTGGACTAGAGCTATGATGATGATTGGGTTTCAGCCAGTGGCAGTGACAAGCGGTGATTGTCAGTGACTGTACAGAACTCTCAGTTGCTTGTGGAACCATTTGACTGGTAGTAGCATGAACATTATTCAGTCAGTAGTATGTAAGAGACGAGGAGCTAGTTCTCAGTAATACCACAGAATATTTAGGAATACAGAAGTGAAATAGCAGATAGGAAGGCAAATTCAGTCACACACACCAGCAAAATGGCTTCCCTGGCCAGCAACATGGCGGAAACACCTACCTCCAATCAGGATAAGGCAGCTGCCTTGCTAGCTGGCAGCCAGGCCAATAGGAAACCTGTAGTAACATGCAGGAACCAAACATACACGGGGCTGATATCAACAACCTCGGGCAGCCAATAAGCGGCGAAGTTCGCCAGTGTCAAATAAGTCGCCACGACATTTCACGTCTGTATTACTATCTAGTCTGTGGTAATACACCTAGGTTTCAGCAACATACCATACCATATCATACTGCTTGCCTTGGAACACAACCACGCTTCGCCACTGGCCAGTGGGTTGGTTTGAACCTCAGTGGGAACATCAGAGACATGACTAGGTGAGAATGAAGTTGTGGTGGTTCGTCTTTGTCTTCGGCAGAATTATAATGAAGGGGCAGCACAACACCCAGTACAGAACCTAGGGACGTAACTGTAAATTTTCCCTCACCTACCAGGATTCGAACCCAGACCAGGATCTCTAACCACTGCGCCAGGCGATCTGGCCCAAGAGCCGCAGGGCGATGAACTTTTCGTAAAAGGAAATTTTCCGCAGTTAGTTTCGATGCCTTACGTGCATATTAGTAGTTTTGCTTGATAGACAGTCATTGAATTACTTAACTATCGCGTGTCTTGGGAGTTCTACACGCAAATCACAGACTTATGGTGTCACAATAAACCATGGGCCTCTCTGGCGAGGGGGGGGGGATGGGGAGGGGACATGTCCCCTACAAACATTCCTTGTGGAGGGGACACAGGGACATATTGATGTTCAAGTGAAGGTGTTGTGTGTTATTTACATATTGTTAACTGGAATACTAATACACGTAAAGGATAATTATTTCAGTGCTCAACCTGTTTGAAAGACGAATTTTCTTATTAAACATTCTCTTAGGATATTTTTACTTCTATTCGCCAAATATATTTACATCCGATGTCCCCCCCCCCTAAATTTACTTACCGGTGAGGCCCATGCAGTAAACGTATTCTGATTGGTGCAGTCAAATGAGAAACGTCACTTCACATAGACGCGCTGCCAATTAACTTGAAGCAGAAATGCAGACGTGCACGTAGGGCACTGAAACAAACTGGGGCAAAATTCTTGTTGTGAAAAGTGCAGGGCAGTAGCCATTGTGCTTTGTAATGCGACCAGTCAAAAAATATTTTCGTGATAAAACCAGGTGCCCCTGCCTAGAGTGTCATATGTGTGTCTGTACTACATTCCAGGAACGAAGATAGGCCTACATTTATTTATGTTTTTTGTATAAACTTAATTACTAGAGACCTGAAAAATTAACGTTTTCATTTAGGAACAAGCTATAATTCTAACGACTGTATGTTTGTGTCACTTTCGCACTTGGCTTTCGACTTATTTGGCATCTCCTGGAAGTTTCTGAGCCAAATATATATATATATATATATATATATATATATATATATATATATATATATATATATATATATATATATATATATATATAGAGAGAGAGAGAGAGACAGAGAGAGACAATGATTTTTGCTGAACAGAATTGTGCAACATTTTGTTTCAATGCCTCACGTTCACATCTGCAGCTCTGGTACGTAGATATTGACAGCGCGTATTCTTGTAGAGGCGTCACTCATTTGACTGAGCCAATGAGAATAACATCACTGCGACACCACACATATGCGATTTGCGGGTGGATTACAAATATGTTGAGAGTTAAAAACAGCCAATCACAGACTTTGAAGCAGAGCTGCAGGTGTGCACGCGAGACACTGAAACAATATGTTACATATTTTTATTTTTTCACCAAAAATCATTGCCTCTACCTATATCTCTGTAACAGCAAGCAGCTAATAAGCATCAGCTGCCTGCTTCAGATCTTGAATATTCTTGCAGGCTAGCCTACAACAAGTCAGTGAACCTATTAATTACTAGTAGAGCCGCGGTTTTATGGTGAAAAGATTTTTGCAACATTTGGTTCCGATGCGTCATGTGCACATTTGCAGGTCTGCTACATCACCCGTAATTGGATAATTTTACTCTCTCTTGCCTTGGCAAATTACTGACGTAAGGAGTCACAGTAATCTTATTCTGATCGGTGCAGTCAAATGAGAGACATGTCTAAACAAAGACACGCTGCCAATAACCATGAAGCAAAGCTGAAGATATGCACGAGAGACATTGCTAGGAACTGGAAAATTTTGCGAATTCAATGACCTGTGCATATTTAAGCCCCGTCTATTCGTTCATTGTCTGTTTTTCCATCGAGTAGCAGCTAGTTGAATAATAGTCGGGGCTTGAGTATGCATAGGATAATTGATTCTAGCCTACAGATCACTGAATTCGCAAAATTTTCCAGTCCCTATTAATTATAAATAGAGGCAAGATTATTTCGCGTATTGATTCTTGGTCAGGTTGAATGCCAATAATTTATACTTCACTACTTCTTCTGTGAATAGACGACACCTGTTTTAACACATCTTTGACGACTGCAAGCCAGTGATAAATAAAGACACAAGTCGTGGTGGTAACACGTGTTACGGTTACAAACTGATGGATATTTGACTTTGGCCAGTGTGTGTATAGGTCTGAGAAGTCTACGCTGTTGCCAGATTATTACGCGAAATACTCGTGCCTCTAATTATAAACCACTGCCTGCTTGTTTTCGAAACACTTGGACTGGGGAGTTATATGCCCTTTCTGAAGTTTGCGGATTCTCCTCTGCCCTGTCCTGATGTCGGACGAGGAAGTAAGCTGGTCCCAGTCGAGCGGCGAGCAGGAAGAGTGGTTATGGGAAGGAACCCATGGCTGGGTTGTTTATGTGGGAGACGGGAAGGAAGGGAGTAAAGGGGTTGGATGAATTACTCAGTAGAACTTTCCCTCAGACCGGGGAGCTAAATTAAAATGGAGGGGCGCCAGCGTCATTGCATACACCTGACCCTGTGCGTAGCTTCTGGGTAAGTTGTAGGCGGGGAGAGTTGGTAACTGCAGTAACCGTCGCCCGTAAACAAGCGCGGCACCAGCAGGCCTCGCTAGGTACTTGTGTCTGCGAGGGGGGGAGGGGGTTCTTTGTCATATTGTTTTAAGGGGCGTAGGGTTGAGGGCGAGGGAAAGTGTGCATTCGGCTGTCGAAACTGAAACGTGCCTTGCAACTGCCAAGTGATTCGTTATTCTAGACTTGTACCAATTACTGGCCCGACCGCTTGGTTGATTGGCTTTTGTGTGTCAAGGGTCCTGGGTTTAATTCCCGACTGGGAAGGAACATTTCCAGTAACCTCCACTGTGGGTTAAGAGAATTCCGTGACTGGCGCATGGGCGGCGTTGCAGCGTGTCACACGTATTCTTTTATACGCGAAACTGCTTAACTTATTCACATTATGTTTATCTAAGAAAATAACACTCACTTGAAGCTATGCTTATATGTTTTCAAAAATTCACCACGTGCGCTTGAAACATGATTTCGGGCCTCTCAAAGTAGTTAAAAACTTTTTTTTTATAGCAGACTGTAACTCTGAAAATATTACCTGAATTCGTAAAATGCAAAACGAGAGGCATGCGTTGATCGTTACGTCATACTATTCAAAAATAAAATGTTGTGGTCTCCGCTTAAAGTCCCGTATGAAAAAGACTACAAGGATATCCTTGCACGCTGTGAATAGAGGCGATATTCTTCTCGTCAAGCGTGGGACACTGGCTCTTATCGCTACGCTGTTCCCTCGAGTCGAAGGTGGAAATTTGACAACGACGAAGACTCCTCCGAGGGGTGTTCTAGAGCGATAAAATCATGATTTTATGTTTTTATGAAATATCATTAGTTTTGTAGACGATACTTGTTTGTACAGTTCCTTCTTACAAAACAATTTTAGCTCTTATAGTTTTCTCGTAGTAGTGTTTCAAGGTCACAATTCGCTTGTTACGCTGCCATGCAAATAGTGAAACACCAATCTAGTTTCTTAAATGATGTAATTCACAGTGAACTTACATCCTATGAGGTAAGCAATAAAACCTTTAAAACCCCACAATACCATATTTTGAATAAAAAAAATCACAGAAGTACAGAAAAATTCGCAAAAATTCAACTTTTTTTTTAAAACATAGAAACATCCCACGAAATATTTTTAAATGTTTTATTACGTAGCCCAGAGCATGTTAATTCACTGTGAATTATTTCACTTACGTAAGTCTACGGGTTTTCAGTATTTGCATGGCAGCAGAACATGCCAATTATGACTTCGACGCATTTTTATGAAAGAACTATACCACGTGAAATTGTTTTGTAAGAGAAAATTGCACTCTATAAAACTAACACTATTACATATAAATATATAATTTTGATTTTAAGGCACTTGAACAACCTTAAGGGCGCGTCTACCGCAGTTTCCATCACCGTGTTTTTATTTTCGTTTGTACCAGACATTTTTTTCTTATTTTAGACACAAAATGTGACTAAATTTGGCTCTTATGGGATTTTTATTTGTCATAGTTTTCGTGCAATGGCTTGTTAAAGTGAAAATTTGCATGTTTCCGTTTTAAGGACTACAGTAAAACCAACTAACATACCAAACATAAAAAAAGTTACAGTGGATAAAGACGTCGCAGGCTACAATGTCACGTTCATAAAAACAAAGAGTAAACATTTTTGTATTAAAAAATTCTAAAATTTAAAATAAAAATGTAAAAAATTAAATATTTTTTTAAATACAAATATTTTATTTTGTGGTGTGAAATAACTGAATGTGTAGCCTACGAAATCGTTATTAACTGTAAATGTTTTCACTTTGGTAAGTGAGTTGGTTTTAGTGTCGTCCTTAACACACGCAAAAACTATGCGAGATAAAAAAAAATAGGAGGAAAATCTAGTCACATTGTGTCTAAAACAAAACAAAACAACAGAAAAACTGGTACAAAAATAAAAATAAAAACATGGTGATGAAAACTGCCGTATATTGCGCCTTTTAAGGCCTTGTTACCGAGTTTTGCAGTGATTTCTAAAATATTTTTTTTTATTTCTACCTAAAACTCATATCAAAATTTCGCTACACAGTTTTGACACTTTTTATGTTATAATTTGTAGCTGAATTTTTTTTGTAGAAATGTACTGAACGGTTTTTCTTTTAATTTCACCACCCAAAGTACTATGTCGATTGTCGTGAAAATAAGCAAAAATGAAGCAATTTTTTTTTCTGACGAATGGTACATTATTTAAAAAAAAAAAAAAAAAAAAACGAATCCACAGTGTGACTGTACTTTGACTCAAATTTTTTTAAAGCTTTTGGTTCAAAAATATGAGTTGTTGTCACCAGTCAGAAAATAACACAGGAACAAGCCCTTAGGGTCTTGTGTTGTCCTTCATCACCAACTATTCCTGCGGAAGACAATAGCGAACCACCGCAGTATCATCTTACCCAGGGTTCTCATTGAGGTTCAAACCAGCCTCGAGGTTGAATGAAAAATCGTCGACCTTCCACAATTAGTTACTAGGGATAGGGAAATGTCGCGAATTCGCTGACCTGCATAATAGAATCCACTGTCACTCAAACCCTGTGTACACTGTTAAAAATTTCCGTAAATTCACGGAAATTTTTACAGAAAAATTTTTACGGAAGTGGCTTCCGTAATAATTTGTTTACGGAAATTTGTCCGTATTGCCAGTTTACGGATGTTTGGCCGTAACTTTCCATAAATTCATGGAAATATGTTTCTACAATAATTGTAAAGCGTATTTTACTGTGTTTCTTAAAAAAAGTGGTATTAATAATCACTATGAATCCTGGATGGCAAATACAAAAGTTGTCTCTTATAAAGTTGATATCTTACCACTGCATAGAACTCATTTCCTCATAAATTGTCACTGTGGTTCAATGGTTAGAGTTTCTGCCTGGTTATTATATGGTCGTGGGTTCGAATCCCAGCAATTTCGATAAAAATATTCAGATTACTAAATAGTGCTTCAGAATCTCAATAGCACATAGCTAATAAGAAAACGTAGTATTTCTAGAAAATGAAATGCTAGTAGATTAAAGAAATTTAATTTTTTTTTGCAGAAAACGGTTTGTCCATTATTTTACGGAAGGTTCCATTATCAAGAAAATCTGAGTGTCCGTTACTTTACGAAGATTTCTGGATAATTTTTTGCCAGTACTTTTCCGTAATTTCACGGAAATTTTTTCTAACAGTGTATTCGTTCATTGGTTGCTGTTCCAGCGCAGAAATGGTCGGGGTTTGATCATACAATGGATCGAGGCAGGTAGTACAACGGTAAGACGTTGGACTCGCATCCAGGAGGACTCCGGTTAGACCCCCGGCTCCGGCCATCCTGACTTCGGTTTTCCATTGTTTCCTCAGATCATTCCTAGCTTATACTGGGAAGGCTCCGTAAGAGGGCGTGGTACATAATTCTACTCTAAAAGCATTTATCTATATCTGTAGGTTTCTTGAAGCCAAATTCCGAAAATTAAACAATAGCAATCCTAGACAATAGTTTTAGCCAACGTTTTAAACAATATTGTTTCCAGTGTTACGAACTTCTGAGGCACAATCCCTGACGCCGAAACCTCGTGCATTTAACTGCGGCGCAAGAGATCACGCATGACGAATGAGTAATTCTGGATAAATATTTACTCATAAAGTTGGCAAATACTATTATCTAGGATTGTCATTGAGCATTTTATTCATATTGACTTCGAAAAAAAAAGCGTAGACATCGATTGAAGTTTTCAGCGTTTATTTATCTACCACGCACTCTTAAGGCCTCGCTCTTTAGTTTTGCAGTGGTTTCGAAAAGGATTTTTTTTACGTGAATTAATACATACATCAAAAAATTCATCTTACAGTTTGAATACTTATGTATCATAGTTTGTAGCTGAATTTTTCTGTTGAAGTACACCAAATGGATTTTTAGATTTTTTCTCCTGTAATATCACATTTTGTGGTCAAAATAAACCAAAATGAAGTAAAATAATTTTTTTCTAGCCAAAGGTACATTATTTTGAAAAACGCTCTGCCAAAATTGTGTATCGTATGACTGTACACAGTCTCAAATTCTTTCAAAGCATTTGGTTAAAAAATATCCGAGTTATTTGCAATTGTTTGAAATAAATGGAAGGCCATGGTCGACTCCTCTACCAGCTCTTGTCGTTGTACGAAGTTAAGTGTCATCATTTCTAACGACCTCGCAGGACAGGGCAATAGAACTGGTGACAATAACCCAAATATTTTGAACCAAAAGCTTTGAAAAAATTAGAGTCAATGTGCAGTCACACGATGCACAATACTGCCGATGCGTTTTTAAAAATAATGTACCATCCATTAGTTAAAAAAACATTTTGCTTCATTTTTGCTTATTTTCACGACAAAAATCGTAGTACTTTGGGAGATTAAATAAGAAAAAAAAAAACAGTTCAGTACATTTCTACAAAAAAAATTCAGCTACAAATTTTAACATATAAGTGTCAAAACTGTGGAGCAAAATTTTGATATGAGTTTAAGGTAGCAATAAAAAAAAAATATTTGCGAAATCACTGAAAAAATCGGTAACAAGGCTTTAAGTGAAGCAAAATTTCCTAATATCTCCCTTCCACCCTGTATTTAGTATGGTTTTAGAAGTGAAATGCTTAGTTGATACGTCTGGCTTCTTGGGCAAGTCTCGCTATTTGTAGTATCTTCCTAGGAGTGTGTTATCTGGGTAATTGCCACTCTGTATTATGACATGATACAAGACGTCTTGATTCCCGTGGCTATGTCCCTGGGAGGGTTGAGCTGCGTGTATTTAGTTTACATTAACTGAGTAATTGCGCGGAAGAGCAGAGTCAACTAGGCGAGACAGCACACCCACACCATTCACAAACAAGTCTAAGGGCGCTTTATTTATTTTTACTTGAAAGCTACTTAAAACAAATTTGTCCATTCATTTAGGGTCTATCCAGACTTCAACTTCACATGCATATATTTTGTAACTCGGTCAATAAGTTGGCCAAGCCCACGATCATAAGGAAACAGAAACATCCGGTAGCCAGATCGTTATCTGCAGGGCCACCTGATCTTCGCGAAAAGAGTTGTACGTGCTTGTTTCAAAGTTTTATGTGCATATTTGTATCGCTCTTTCAAGGTCATTGTTTGGATGTTCTTAACTCTCAGAATTTTCGTTTTCTACTCGAAGACGTGCGGTGTCGCAGTATTCATATTCTGATTGGCATAGTTAAATGAGTGCAACATCTGCATAAAGACGTTTATAAACACTTACAAATTATAAACACACAGATAGGATAATTATTTTAAAAATAATACATTTTTTATAGTATACATTGAGTGGCATTTCTTCAACACTTCGATTGCATACTGCAGCGATTAATGTACCATTTAGAACGCAAACATTGCTAGAAAACTCCCCTATGCCATGACACACCAAATAATTTAATCAATCGAATGTGCTCCGTAAGTAGGTTTGATAAATTGAGCTTCCAACGACCGCACGTATTTAATTGAATAATTGGTATTCGTAAGAAAAAATTTAAATTGGATAAAAAAAAACGGATATTTTTATAAAGAATCAGGAGAGTGGGAGACAACTTAGAAAATTGGGAGTCTGCTGCCAAAATAAGGAGATTCGGAAAGTCTGCATAGGGATATTTTGGTCACAAGCTAGAACTCAAAGAGTTCTATATTCGTGTTACTTTAGCAATTCACTCGTGACATAATTGACAAATCTTGGAGGGCTCTAAGCTAATTAATATAGACACAATCACATAGTATCACCGTGTCAGCGAGCAGACAGTATGCATTGGTTATTTACTTGAGTACACGTATTGTCTTGAAAACTATTCGACTAACAACTGAACATGTGAATTTCTCCCGTCTGTACTTATTCTCTGAGTAATTAATTTTCAGTAAAAATTATTTCCCATCAACTTATTTCATTGGCTTATGTGCACATCTGCGTTACTCAGACTCTGTGTACATGTAACCATGCATGCGTGTGTTTATATGTGCATGCATAGGTTTGTATTACGTATACATTGTGTATATATGTGTAAATGCATGCACCCATGTTTATGAATGTATAGACGTACATTCATTCGTCGCAGTAAAACAGTTTCTACCTAAATAGGGACCTGAATTCCAAAATGTATGAAATAGTAATAAAAAGTAATATTTTTTTCGTGTGTATTTATATCTATCTTAAATATGTTACTAATTAAAATACAATATTTTACTTCGGTTAGTATCATAATTCAGATAAAAATAAATACACGTATGGTAGTACATAAATTATAATTTTTTTGCTAATTCTTAAATTTTGGAGTTAGCATGGTTTGGATTTCAGGTCCCCAAATATTAGTCTGAAAACCTGTTTTTTTTGTTCGAACCTTCGAAAAATTACATATGCATCGTTTTAGAGGGACACTCACATTTGCATAACAGCTTTGAGAAATTATGTTCACACGGTTCTCACAGCTATACTACATAAACGATCGTCAGTTATGCAGTGCTAATCGAGTCTGTAAATATGCAAAGAGGTGCTTACGTTGTTTCACGGTCCGAAAGGTCTTGTAACGTTGTGCTATATTTCATTAGTTATTGTGAATTCGATTCCGTGAACGTTACACTTCTATTATTTTATCCGTAGCTGTATATTATTATTTTTTATCGAAATAGTTTGGCTTCGACCACGGACGGAACATGAGTTTTAAGGCTATGCTCTCTTGCTCGTACTTTTTTAGCGGTAAGAATTTTTTTACGCCTTGGGGGAAGCAAATATCAAAAATTTGTCTGGCAGGTTTGCTTGTTTTCTTCACGTTAGCTGATATTACAAGGCAGTAAATACTATGATCTTACCTAATTATATAATTTACGAAATTCTGGTTAGTTTACTTTTTAGTCGAAGTTTTGAACGGAAATGTCTACCGCGGAAAACATTATTTTAAACAAAATTGCCTTACAGATTTTTGCTATTTGCTCTCGTTTAAACTAATAATAATTCTCGTAAAAAACAGTACAAACAAGAGATCATGGCCTTAACCGTGCGTTCCGAACGGGAGCTGTACGAAACTCGAGTCAACGCAGTATCGTGGTAAAATGAAACAAAACTTGTATCCAGTTGCCATCAGCTTTTTTTTCCACAGAGTCCAGTGCTATCTTTTTTGACCCTGATATAAACAAACGTTCATGTGCGGGCTGGGTTTTGACCCTTTTTTTGTCCTCGCGAACAAGTTTAAAGTGGACGGGGAGAATTAACTTATCGGCCGTGTTCGTGTTTATTTTTTGTCCGACTTGCTTCCCATCACCTCTCTTCTCTCTCGTGTTCTCTTCTTCGCACGCACCCTTTCTTTCTCCACGAACATCCGTTACATGGCGGTAATCAACCCACACACCGTCCCGGAAAATGGCGAACGTTGTAAAACCGGTGACGGGGGGAAAAAAAATTGCGAGTTCATTGACTTGAAGTGTAGAATCCTGTCACACGTACACTCGACCAAGTATTGGACGTCTTCGTCGTGCAGATTTTATTTAGAAGAGTAACTTCACCAATCAGGGACGGATCGTTTGAAGTGTGTGTTCGTTTTTTAAATCCACACGTTAGAAACACGTTTAGAAGTTTCTTAGAAATAGTAGTTCTGCTAGAACGCTACGTTGTTTACAAGGCAGGCAGGCGGCCGCCATAATGGTTAACAAATTATTTAATCATAATTCTTATGTTTGTGCTGTGCGGTGACTACGTTGTCGGTCACGTGGCGGGCGTTTCCCCGGGCCTGATAAGCCCTTCGTGTCTGCTAGGTTGGAGGTGTTGACGGTGGGGGGAGCTGGTATGTTCTGGGTACAGATAAGCTCGAGCGAGCCTTGCTAGCAGACCGCGATAACGCACCTTCAGTGTCGACGAGTTGTAGGCGAGTGCACACTCCCGCACTGCTCTTCCTGCACCGCAATCATGGAGCACAACAGGTAGGCTTACTGTATGTACACAACAGGGGCGTCATTTCTGGTTTTTCTAGGGGGGAGGGGCAATATTTTGTTTTCCGGCGACAGTGACCTTGTTGCATCTTTTTTTATTAATTAAGCATGTATAAATTAAATATTTTAATAATAAAACTTCAATTTTATGTGCTTAAGTTAGCATTATTTAAATTTAAAAATACAAAAAATATATTTATACACATAAAATTCTAAATCCAGGGGGGCATTTGCCCCCCCCCCCCACCTGTGGCCCCAAATGACGCCCCTGGTAAACAACGGTATAGTCCCTTAGGAGCGCAGTCAATTGATTGATTGAGAGAGTTTGGTGAGCGCTTAACATCGAGGTCTTTTAAGCGCTGAAGTATGGAGCAGCGCCGGAATGAAAGGTAGGGGAAAAGGGAGATCACAGAGAAAACCCGCCGACCAACGGCATCGTCCACATGCGAAAATCCGGGGCCTGACCTCGCCGGGGTCGAACCCGGATCGCCTTGGTGGGAGACGAGAGGTCTGACCGTTCGGTTAGCGTGGCCCCGGAGAAGTCAGGGGGGGGGTTATTGGTTATAAACCTCCTTGCCACTCGTGACAAGTTTTGAAGAAAATTACTATAAAATAAAAAATACTGTAACCACTAGAATATTCAATGCTTCGTTACAAAAACTGTTAAAGTAGTGCTATTTTGCATCTTGGAATTCAGAATTTCTTAGGAAACGACCTCTGGACACCCCCATCTCCCTATTTTAATGATGTTCAAGTGCGATAAAGTCATAATTTTATATTTATATGAACTAGTGTTAGTTTAATAAACGATACTTGTGAGTGCAGTTCCCTCTTACGAAACAATTTTAGCTGGCGTAGTTTTATCATAACAGTGCGTCAAAGTCAAAATTTGCATGTTCTGCTGCCTTGCAAATAGTGAAACTGAAAACCAATCTACTTACGTACGTGAAATAAAATACTATGGGCTACGTAATAAAACATTTGAAGAAATCCCGTGAACTCTTTTTGTTTAAAAAAAAACTGCTGAATTTGCAACTTGTTTCTGTACCTTTGAAATTTTTTAAAAAAATTCAAAATATTACGTTGTGTTTTTTTAATGTTGTATTGCATAGCTCATGGGATGTAATTTCACAGTGAATTATTTTGTTTATGTAGGTCAATTGGTTTTCACTATTTGCCTGGCAGCAGAACAAGCACATTTTGACTTTGACACCCCGTTGTGAGAAAACCATGAGAGCTGAAATTGTTTCGTAAGAGTAAAATGTACTTACTCACTAGTATCGTCTACAACACTAGCAATATTTCTTAAAAATTTGAACACCCTGAAGTGCAAATTCGGAGGCTTACGGATAAATAAATAAATGTATCTGTCGATCTTACATATGTCGTCACAGTATTTTTTGTTCATCTCTGTGCTGTGTGGGACATGTTGCTGTTTTTTTCAGTAGCTACCCTGAAAAGTATGAACAAATAAGCATTTCCTAGTAAAAACATATATTTTTCTCCTAATTTTTGTGTCTGTGTAGCAACATTATTCTCTTCTCAGCGAAGAAAGTGTTTGTGTCCACATTTTTAAAGACCTGATTGTTATTTGTTACTTTACTTTTTATGAAAAAAGAGGGGAGGCGAAACTGGATAGCGGGTCAGAACGGGGTACCATAAATAGTTTGTGAGAAAACCTTGATTTAGGAGTTGTGGGTGCCCCCTCGAAGGGTTTTGCAAAAAAAAAAAAGTAAGGTGAATTTTTTTCGGGTTTGGGGGTGGGGTTGCTGCGAAACGGGGTAGAGGGTTAGAACGGGGTACCCAAAAATTATGTAGGGAAAATAAAAACTCTTTGGTTGAGTCGTACATGCGCACGAGAAGGTTTCTGTCGAAATATTTTTATTGTTTGGAGATTGTAAAAGGAGGGGGGGGGGGGCGGTTCGTCAAAATGGAGTACCCAAAAATATAATGAAAAAGCAAAAATGTGATCATTGTAACACATGTCGTGCACAAATACTATTCAAATACTAAGAATATATCCGCTCACGCTAAGAGTACAGAGTATTGATATGTAAATTATGAGTAAAATAAGTTGATCAAGTGCATTAACTAATTATTACTTCCATCCAGAATTGACATCGAGCAAAATATTTATAATTTGACTCTACAAATACAAAATTTCAAAATTCCTTGCTACAGCTCAAATAAAATTGTTAATAAAATAATAATAATAATAATAATAATAATAATAATAATGTGCTGCAAACGTGCACGTTAGGCTCTGAAAAAAAGTGGGGCAAAACTCTTTTCGCGAAAATCAGTCCGTCTTAATAAGCTACGGAAGTCAGTAAAGGCAGTTTTTAACTTTCCTAAAGACCGCCAAAAGAAGTTTCTTCTGATATGCGCGGTTTCTTGAACAGCGACATTCCTCACACGTCTACAATTTTTTTGTCAATTAGCACACTGAGTGTGCATGTAAGAAACCAGTATTTCGCAACACACTGCAGCGTATTTAAGGCGCCGTGCATACAGGACATTGTGCAAGACTTTGCATGCGCTTGTGCGGTTGTAACATTGTGCGAGCTTGGTGAAGTCTTGTGTGGGAACTCAGGATCGGTGAGAGGGGCGAAGACCGAGCGTGAGTTTAGTTTTCTGAAAGGGCAAGCTTGTGTCAGTTCCTATTGGCTCTGCGGAAAAAAAACGCAATTCTTAGAGCCAGTGATGTTTGGTGAAAATAATTTTGCAACAATTTGTTTCAATGCCTTACGTTCGACTCTGCAGATTTGCTTCATCGTTATTGGCGAAGTATGTTTGCGTACAGACGTCTCCCATTTGACTGGGCCAATCAGCACAAGGTTACGATTGTGATTTGCGATTACGACCTCGAGACACTGAGGGTTTAAAACCGCCAATCACTGACCATGAAGCAGAGCTGCAGATAAGACATTGGAACAAATTGTTGCAGAATTCTTTTCGTCAACAACACTGGCTCTAGTAATTCTGATATATTTGAAGCACATTTTGGTAAGCAGGAAAGAATTATTTTACATTAGTTCAAAACGTGACTGAAATTTCTTTATATTACAGGAGTGTCTGATGCCATAGTGAACCAAGTCCATTTTTTCTTCCTTAAGCGGGAAGTTGTTTTCTTGTATCCCAAATTAGGCGTATATATGACTAAATAAACACGATTAAATAATTTAATAAGAACTACTTTATGTACGTCAATACTGAATTTCATGGTTCATGTCTGAATTTTAAACTTATTTTTCAAAGCATATAAGAAAAAAGGACTTGGTTCAGTATGGCATCAGACCCTCCAGTTAACATAACCACGGGAAACAAAGTAATTTTGATGAAAATAATTTGGCATCAACTTGTTTCAGTGTCTTATGTACACAGCTGCAGTTTTGCTTCATGATCAATCTCCTGTCGTCTTGCCTGCAAATCACAGAAGTGTGGTGTCTCATTAACCTTATTCTGATTGGCTGTCGAAAGAGGGTTGTCACTGTACTAAGATACTCTGCCAATAACCATAAAGTTCTGAGCTGCAGCTGTGCACTTAAAGAGTTAGTAGACCGGACGCGTGAGACGTGATGTAGTGTGGTACGGAAAGTATTTTTTCTTGTATAATTATTAAAAATGTTTCCAATGTGTTTATCTACGCAAAGAAGACACATTTCAAACTGTGCCCCTATGATTTTAAAAATGCCGTCCGGTAATTAAAACCATGATTTCCAAGTTTCTCAAAAGTGCTAAAATGACTTTTTCACGTTGCTGTAGCTGAGAAAATACCAACCGTAACCGGAAACGTAAATCATAGAAACCTGCATTGGACTTTACCACGTACTTTCCACAAATAAAATTACAGGGTCATCGCTTGAAGTCCCATTGAAAAACAGTTACGACGTAAACACTGCAGCTAGTTTAGTTCTCCGCGCCTAGAGGCGATGAGGTGTTTGACGGACGTGTTATGTTCGACTTATCGCCTTCCCCGTTTCCTGCCTCGAACGTAAAAAAAAGTTAGCGTTCACTAACTCTTAAGGCCTTGACATAAGTTGATGGGAAATCCTTATCACCGAAAGTCAGTAGATCTACCTTTTTTACATATAAAAATATTTTTTAATATTAGCATTCTTCAGTGAGATAATAACACTCTAAAACACTTATTTTGCAAATCATTACAAATACATTTTTTACTTAAATATGAACCACTGCAGAATAGCTTTGCTGCAAAAAAGAATTCAATTTGAACTGTGTAACGCAAAGGCCACAAAAATGTATATGTTAATTAAAATAGTTTTGTAGTAATCCTTGCGGTGCAGTAAGATAGATACAGTTTTTTAAAGACACTTTTTATGTTGAATCAAAATTTTTCTTTTATACGAAGAAAATAAAATTGTCTTCATAGAAAACTTTATAAAGAAACCATTTAGTTGCACCTAAGTCGTAGTTTTAAAGGTTTTCTTTGTGGCAAACAAGATTTATTTACCGTAATCTAAAAGTCCCGAAAGAAGATTTTTTTTTCTTTGTGGCAAAGAAAACGTTTTACTGAGCACTTACCCTGCCAGTGAAAGGATTTTAATAACATGAGCCAGGGAAAAAATGATGAAAAGTGGAATTCCTGGCATTCTCCCTCCACCCTGTCCCAAATCCCTTGTTTCAGACTATGAGTGAGGGGAACTGAATACCTCATCTTTCCAACAAACTATACGTTTTCGCCCGCCTCTTGCTAACGAAACTACAGTGTTGTGATAATGTTTCATTTGAATAGGACATCATACTGTACGTAATAATTACAGATGAGAGTTTATCGCGGGGAAACTTGACTGTTTGCTAAGTTTCAACGTACATTCAGCTTATGAAAAGATTGCTGGCTTTCGGTTGTACGTGGAGCTGTTGCCGTAGTTGACTGAGCCAATAAGAATCCCGCTATTGTGATATTTGTTGCCTATTATTGGCAGTGGTGACGGAAGGTATTGTTTTAGAGGGGGGAGGGGGACATGATCTTTGACAAACATTTATTTACGAAATTTTTCCTATAACGACTTTTAAAGCGGGAGGTCCGGGGGTCTTCCCCCCCCCCCTCCCCGGGAAAATGTGTATTTAAGTGTGCAAATTGGTGCTATTTAAGTAGTTTTCGAGTATAAATACTAAATATACAGCTGGCAGAAATTATAGTGTTTTTAAATGTTATATCTTAGGGTGGCTACAAATGCCTATACTAATCGTGCCCACTAATCTAGGGAGGGACAGTGTCCCCCTGTCCCCCCCTTCCACCTGCATTGATTGTTGATCTGCTACGTTGTTTCAGATGTACATCACTCAGTCATACATGTCACAAGAAACTACAGTGTTTTCAAGGCTGTGTTGATGCAAAAAAATTTCGCGTCATACCATCATCTCTAAATAATAATAATAATTATTATAATTTACCTAAATTAATTCGCGTTTTGTTTTGTCAACAAGCTAGGATTTAACAAACTGTAATTTCGGGTCACTTTTCCTGATGGCCCTTGACTATTTTTAACATCATCTATTGTTAGAGACATGCAATATTCGCGTTATTTTCTGACAGCTGACTAGACTCCAAGTGACTAAAGGCTTGTTCGACGTCTCCCGCTGGCCGATATTGTCGTGACTTGCCGCGGAGAATGCTTACACGGTAGAGAAGCCAATATCTGTAAAGACGTAACACACGTAAATGACAACACATAAAAGTTCGTGGCCAATAGAATCTGTTATGGATAGGAAAGTGAAGTTTAGTCTACCACCAAATGATAACGCGAATTTTGCATGTCTGTATCTATTGTACACTAAACAAATACTTCAGAAGTAACTAAATGAAGGCCGAGTCACGTGATATCACAGTGTCAGCGAGTAGCCAATGGACATCTGTTGTCTCCTTGAGTACATATATATTCTTGGAGGCTAGCCTATAGGTCAATGAACTCGAGAATTTTTCCGGTCTCTAATAATAATAACTTACAGAGAAACATAATATAGGGCAATGATAGAAAATAGTTCCTGGCAACTTTCTGACTAATCACTTGGGCAATGGTGAATATTGTGTGAAGCTGTAAGGTTATACCTCTCTAAATTAAGCTAGAATTTTGACCTGAACTGCATTATAAATGAAAATAGACACCAGAAATGAGGTTTCATACATTGTACTGATTTTTGCACTGTTTTAGGCTTAAAAAAATACTCTCGTAAAGCAAAATAAGTGAAGGATCATTGTCTCAAAAAGGGTGTGATGTATAAATAAACGCTAATACCACCTATTTAAGTCCCCAACGTTTTGAAAGTCAGTATGGAAACACTACAAAACAATACTCCTAATGATATTGGCCAACTTTATGAGCAAACGTTAACCCAGAATGATACGTTTGTTGTGCATGATTTCATGAGCCGCAATTGAATGTACGAAATTTCGCCATCAGAAATTGTTCTTCTGAAAGGCGTTACTCGAGAAAAATATTTCCTCTGAAAGCTGGCAAAAACTACTGTCTAGGAGTGCTTTTTTAATATTTATAAATTGGCTTCAAGAAACTAGTCAACTAATACTTTTATGATATTTTAAAATGTTTGTTGCAATGGGAGTTTACAATTTACATTTTATTGGATTGTGGACATACGCCATTGCTAAAAACAAATATAGAACTCACAAAAAAAAAAAAAAAGCAATCCCAGAGGAATTGTGTCAAAATAATTGACAGAATTCCTCTGAGATTGCTTTTTTATATTTTTGTGTGCGTTTTATATTTGTTTTTTCTTGTTCGTTTTCGTACTTTGTCATTCAACACAGGTTTGATCAGCTAAACATGAGCAATGGCGTATGTCCACATTCCAATAAAATTTAATGATACCTTTACAGCTGAAAACTGTGAACACGCCCTAGTAGAGAGTAGTTGTAGTACCCTGGTCCTGACGAGTACTTGGGTTTGTTTCAGCCGCGCTGTGCCAGCTGAGCCGCTCCCTGCCGACCCCGCCGACAAGACCAGGCATGCCTCCGCCCAGCAAGCCAGCAATACCGCCAGGTAAGCTCATGTCCAGTTACAACACGTCCATCATTGTATCAACACAACGTACCTCGGTTGACATCTCCCTTGTGACAATCTGGACCATTTCTCTGGAGAGGCACTTGTTGGTGCAGTGACTGGACCACTGCCTCCCACCGAGGCGATCCGGACTCCATTCCCGTCGATCTTCGGATTTTCGCTTGTGGGAATCGTGCCGGACGATGGTACTGGTCGACGGGTTTTCTCAGGGATCTCTCGTTTCCCCAACCCATTCATTCCAGCACTGCTCCATACGTCACCACCCACCAGATTTTAAGTGCTGACCAAAATATGTTCAGTCAGTGATTTCGCTGGACACAAGCCACTGTAAGCGAATGTTGCTAAGTCGCTGAAAATCCACAATAACTTAAATGAACTAAGAAAGAGGGGGAAAAAAGTAAAAAGAAAAAGTTAGTCAGTATTAGCGATTTTCATCAAATGTATCATACAATTAATTCCCAAATCGGAATACAATCATTGTGTGTTATTTTGCGTTTTTAGCGGCTTAGCAGCACTCCCTCGCAATTACATATTACCAATGGATAGAGACCTGAAAAATTCGCGTTTTCTTTTAGGAGCAAGCTAGTTCCAGCAAACATTCGTTCATTGTCTGTTGTAGGCTACCACTGAGTAACAGCTAGTTGACAAATCGTCGAGGCTTGGATATGCATAGTACAATGGATTCTAGCGTACAGGTAATTGAATTCCAGTCCCTAACTATAGGTCTGTATCACGTCCACAATTGGCCGTTGACTTACTCGACACTTCCTGGAAGTAGCTGAGCCAATAATAAAACTATAGCTGAATACTGGCCCATTTTACTGTCAGCGAGCAGCCAATAAACACCTGCTGTCTACAAGATTTCACATATATTCTTGGAAGCTAGGCTACTCGTCAGTGAACCAGCAAATATTTCCGGTCTCTACCAGTGGTTAAGATTTGCATGAACACCTACTGCAAAACTTGTTCAAAGATCGCATCTCTAGTTATCAAAATAGGAATGCAATATATGTGTGTTTTTGTGTGTGTGTAGGAAAGATCACGTTTAAATAGTGGTTGTAAACCACATAAAAAATCACACGAAAAATATTCCAAAATATGTAAAGTTGTTAAGGAAATTTTAATAGTTCAAAATCTAACTTACATAGTTTAATACATTTCTAAAATCAACGTACTATGCAGAAAAAAATACTAGAAAATTTACTTTGTTATGTATAACAAATGTGCAGGTATTTATACATATACTGGAAAAAATTAAAAGACTTCGTCTATCGCATGAACTGTATTGTAGCGAGTCATGCAAGTTTTATACACGAAACTGCGTAACTTTTTCCTAGTAACTAAAGCTTCCACTGATTTTACGCGAAAATAATTTTTAGCCAACTTGCTTGAAAGCCTTGTGTACACATCTGCAGTTCTTCATCGTGGTCAGCGATTGGACGTTATAACTCTGCATATCTCAGACGTGTGGTGTCGTTGAACTTTGGCAGATATATTATTCATTAAGGGGGATTGATCCCTGTCAGATCGGTTTTACGGTTTTTCTTATAAATCAGGGAGTAGACACATTGTTTTTACTTTTTTCACGCTGACAAGACATAGTTCATTGTTTCATTCACTTTTTGGAATCCATATGGCATTGTTTCTGTTAATGTTGCGGCCTCTGTAGTCGCTCCCGTAAATAAAGCAATTTTTCCTTTTCAGCTGTTTCCCGTTGCAAAATAATGAATATATTAAGGTTCCAGCAATTACAGAAAATCTATTTAGTTTGTATCTATGGCTTGTCGCGACAAAAAATTTTGATACATCGACTGGAACAGAAGTTATGGAGAAGAAACAGATAAATCCAAGGTGGTAGGGATCAATACCCCTTAATAATGTTTACTTACGAATAACATTCAAAGACTGTCCCACGCGCAGTGTAAAATAACTGTTTCCAACCATTTTGAGATGTCCAATCCAAAAACATGTTTCTAACAAACACACTGCCTTTTTAAAAATATGGAAACATTGTTTGAAGTGTACGTTTTATTTTAGTACGTACAGACCTTTATAAATAGTATAGCAGTTTAGTTTGATAATACGATCCCACATCGTTTATTCGCTAGGCGAGGCGTTCTCTAAAGAGTGAGATCTACCCGCCATCTTGAATTTTTGTGTTTGGGTCATATATTTTCTTTTGGATAAATTTATGAAACTTTAACCTTATAAAATTTTCGGCATCACATGTCATTGTTTGCTGTTGCTGTTCTAACTGCAGTTAGAAAATTGTTATTGTTTCCTTAAGTACAATTATGTAACAAATGTGACGGTAAATAAATATTTATCATTTGTTAAATTCTATCAATAGGTAGTCAACTCTGCTGTTTGGTTAAAGTTTCATAAATGTATCGGAAAGAAATGTTGTTACAGGAAAGTGGGAAATTGTAGGTTTTATTTCCCAACTGTAGCCTTGTATGGCGCTGGGCAGTCGCTTTGATAACAAGTTGACATATCGGCACGCAAGGCAGCCTTGCGCGTGTCCGTCGCTTGTCGCGACAGACTCATGGTATTTTGAAATCACTCGGTGGAAATTTCCAAAAACGTCCTAGAACGCGTCTTGGGCTCTGGGGCTTTTTTTGCGATTATTTCAAGGTATTTCCTTCAAATTTTTCTCTGTATTTTAGAAATATTGCGTGTTTGTTTGCAATCTTGACAATTTGGTGTAGAGGTACAACCATACGAAATTTTTTCCCAGAAAAAATATATTGGCTGCCAATATTTAAGTTCTCTTAATCTAGATATTTTAACGTTTTGTTTTCCAAATTTATTTTGTACCTGTTGTGCCCACGTGGCGATTTACTCATACGGAATTCACAGCATGTTTTCAAGTCAAAGGATCATTCACATCGCTGGAAGTTCTTTTAAATACGGTACCCTATAGTGTAGATATGTGTAAAACAAGTATACTTTACAAATATTGTTGGGTGATAAGTCGTCGAGAAGTAATAACTAGGATAAACCTAACATACTTCGTGGTACTAAGACTTCAAACTTCAGTACACATTATGTTAAACACTTTAATCATGATCTTATGTATGATACATTGGTCACTTATTGTAGAAACTGCACATACCTGCTCTGTGTTGGTGACCTAGTGAACTATGTGTACAGATAATTCCCAATTATGTGAAGCCCGCAACGAGGTTTATCACGATATTAAGGTATATCACAATTAGAGATGGTGAAATTTCACGAATTCAATGTCCGGCATGTCAGAATCAAATATCTGATGCATACTCAAGCCCCGACATTTATCCACTAGCTGCTACTCTGTGGATGAACATACAATGAACGAATAGACGGGGCTTGAATATATATATAGGATATTTGACTGTAATATGCAGGTCTTTGTATTCGCGAAATTTCACCATCTCTTATCATTAGGGCCCGGTAGTTTTCGCGAAAATATTTGTGCAGCACTTTGTTTCAGTGCCTTACGTGCGCACCTGCATCTCTGCTTTGTGGTCAGTGATTGGATGCCGTAACATACAACGTCTGGAGGTTAAACCCGCAGATCACAGACTTGATGTGTCGCAGTTATCCGTGTACTGACTGGTACTGTCAAATGAATAATAACTCTGCACAAAAACACTCTGCCAATAATCATGGAGTTGAGCTGCAGGTGTGCACGTGAGGCACTGGAACAAAGTGGGGGGAAAAATCTTTTCGCGAAGATGAAGTGTCCCTACGAATTTTGTGCGAGCTAGATGTCATTGAAGCTCTCGTCTGGTAATTGGCTGCGTGTCTTTGCGGGCAAATGCTTCTCATTAGAGGGGAAGTGGTAGACAATATAACTTGTATTTTAGTTTTCGAGCCATAACATTTATCTAAGTTGTATTACCAACAATTTCTCTTCGACAATACATAGTATAGTTCTTGATAAGCTGATTGACATAAATGATAATGGAACCATTAATTAGTTTTATGCAGAATCATTGCAAGAGAATTCTAGGTGTACTTTCAAGAATGATTGTAAGTTCAGTGTAAGTTGTACATGTAACACTTATGATATCCAAAGTTCAACACAATTATCTTCTATGCCTTAACGTTGCGACATTTGCCAAAACATATCTTAAAACAGAAAATATTGCGGAAAATCGAGAAATAAAATTTAGCATCTAACACTCCCCCTTACTGGGCCAATCATAATAATAGTTACTACTGCGACGCTAAACGTCTGTAATTGGCAGGTAAACCTCTGAAAGTTGCGGACATGAGCTGTAAGGTGTTACGAAACTCAACCGGTCAATTAGGTTGTCGCCTAACCCAGGCCGATAATGGTGTGCAGGACTTGAGCGGATACAAGTTTACTATAAAACTTCTCTTATGAGAATTGTCTGCTCCAGAGTTCAGATAACTGTGCATTGTGTGTATACACGTTCCAGGTCTTGCAGTAATCTTTGAACACTTTTTATCGTAGTAGGAAATGGCGATAATGGGGGCACATCTTATCTTAATGCTATTTTAGTCTGTAATCCATTATGTTGTTTTAGGCATCGACTTTTGATGAAAATAATTTTACATCAGCTTGTTCCATTGCCTTACGTGCACATCTGCAGCTTTGCTTCATGGTTATTGGCGAAACAAGCTCTCCAATTTGGGGAGGGGCAGGTAATTTGGCGCCCTCCCTTTCTCCCATTTTTTCACGTAAGGATTTTGAACTTGCTTTAGAAATTTTAATTTCATTTTACAAAATCTAGAAGCAAAGGTATGTACAACAATATTTGACCAGCAGGCCTACTTTACACACATATTTCCTTACGTGCCAAACACTTGCACACGATAGTCATTATTTTGTACAAGCTCACGACACACTTAGTTAATATCAATAAAATAGAATTTAAAACTTAATTACATTATTTACTAATTGTACTTCGAACTAAATGGGCTTGTTTTACCTGCCAATCAGTGTTGATACCACCGGGTTCAAAAGAAACTAAACATAGGCGAAAATGGAAACTAACCTTTGTAAAAATTCGCGCTGAAGTTAATGATTGATTTGTTCTAAATGCGATTGTTTCCAAAAGTTTATAACAGTTACTGCAATTTTAAGAAAATCACTCGACTTCGTATTATAAAATAAACAAAAAAGTTATTTAAGAAAGGCGGCAGCAATAAAGTATTAAGAATCAGTGATACCAACACACACGTGTATTGTTTACCAGGCGTAGCTTCTTTTCGTTTAGCAACATCCGCTGTTTCTGTACGTGTGCAGTTTCAGTTGTAGTTTGCAGCTCTGTACTGTGCGCTTGTTCTGTGTCTGTGCGGTTTTCTGTGGCTAATCCCGTTCATAATTGATATGACATAAACCAAAAACATAGCATAAGAATGTAATATCTGTGATAACTGGAGGGTCTGATGCAGTAGTGAACCGAGTATATTTTATTAAATGTCCGAGAAAAATTAGTTTCTATTCAGACGTGAACCTTAAGCTTTAATATTGCTATGTATAGTGTATTCGTTATTACACTAATTGATCGTGTTTATTTAGACATACATACATGTCATTTGGGGTAAAAGAAAACAATTTATATGTTTTAGAAAGAAAAATTGGACTTTAGTTTACTATAGCATCTGACCCTACAACTACAGATGTGAACAATTCGTGTTATTTTCTAACATACCAGAATTCAAACGAATATAGGCTTGTTCGACGTCTCTGGTTCGCCGACAATGTTATAACCTGTCCATCAATCTTCATGGTAATGTCTCCAATCTCCTGTTAAACCGATCACTAGTATCACGAACTTCTCGCGCCAATAACTTTGCCCCATTTCGTTTCAGCGCCTTACGTGCACGTCTGCAGTTCTGCTTCGTGATCAGTGATTGGATGTGTTATATCTCACGTGTATTTGAGGTTCTATCCGCCAATCACAGACGTGTGGTGTTGCAGGAACTTTGTTTTGATTGGCGCAGTATAATGAGAGACGTCACTTCACAAAGATATGCTGGCAATAACCATTAAGCCGATTTTCATACGCCGAGCGTTTAAAACCATGTGCTTATATTTTAGTGTGTTTAAACATATATATTGTAGGAAGCTGACTGTATATTCAGGTACTTCGGGCGAAGATGCCAGCCAATCAGAATTTCCCGTATTATTTATTATTATTTATTTATATATTTTTTAAGAAACGTAATATCTTTACTAACTTACACAAATTTCCAGCCCAAATAGTTTCTCAACGTAATATTCCTTTGCACATTCATTCAAATATTACGTCTCTAAAATTCCGTAAGTGTTGTGTCTTGCCCCGAGTTATCTTATATAATTTCTATACGTGCTTAATATTTTCTTCTTTTGTATTTGTAACAGAGAAAGTAGATTCTGTGATTGCGACAATACTGTACAGAAGTATGGAACTGTTTTTTGTAGATGATAGTTTATGTAATGTACCCTACACAATTTCGCCGTGTGGCAATCGAGGTGATATATATGGTTTAAATTTTCCAATAATAGCAATGATATTTGTAATAGTTATTTTAATGTTTGAGTGAAGCCGCTTGATAATTTTTGACAACCAGGCAAGAAAAATACTGAAGATGTGATGAATAAAGATAATAAATAATTAATTGTTTATGCTCAAGTAGGCCTAAGTATTACAATATTACACAGTTACGTGATATTTTAAAAATAAACCAATGCGGAGTTGTTGCCAGCAACTTTTATTAACGCTATTTGTTTACTTCCCTATTTAGAATTTCTGAAAAGAAAGGAAAAAAAATTGGGACTTGTGATTATATACGATATTCTATATATGCCTTGCACTTTAGTATAGGCATATGGTAATGGAAATATTAACGCATAACTGCATTTTAGTTTTAATTATTTTAGCTGTCATATATGTAGTATAGCGCAAAGTAAACGGAAATTAATAGCTAATCGCAATTTACACATTTTTTGTTCTTAAAATTTCATGAGAGCAATGGTCGGGCCATTCACCTCCCTTCACGACAATGTGGGTTTGAGTCCTGGTAAAGTCACTTTCGCGTGTAGGAGACGTGGCAGACGTTTCCACCGCCCTTCTTATTCCGCCGCTACTTCATACTCCACTGATATTTCTGTAAAGTAAGTGCTTTTTAGGCCCAAATAAAATTTCATTCTCGTGTTACTTAATTTTTTTTGCCGTTTATTGTTTTACAAATTATTACTATTCATCACGAGGTATACATTTCATCGTTCGCAGATTTGTAACTTAAAAATGCTAACTGTACATTTGGTTAGTTGTGTTTATTTTGTAAAATTTCCACTGTCCGCTAGGCATTTTGAGATGTTACACTGGACACAGTATTATAATTTACTAACTAGAAAAACCTACGTTCTCTTCAGTAAAATGAGATTTTTATTTTTAAAGTGAAAGCTACAATTTCTACCATTTGTGGAGTTCCGGCCGAAACCTCGTACTAAACATTATTATATATATTTTTTATTAAATTCCAAGTGTTTAGTAGTAATACACAAAATGTACACGAAAGCGAAACAGAACGCTTATTTATAAATCTGTGTTTTTGGACGTCTACCGAAACCGGACGGCGGAAGTGGAGAAAGTTTCCCGAAGCGCCGCTAGATGGCACCCGTTGTGCCTCCGGACGTAAAACACAAGTACACACACAGTTGTGCCCGTTACTCTTGTATCAGTTCGACTGTCTCGGTAAATATTCTGTGGTCTGTAGCAAACTAAGTATGCTCTGTCGCACAATCACACCTCAATTATCTCTCTCTCTCTCTCTCTCTCTCCTCAGGGACGGATCATAGGGGCCAGGACCCATCCCAAGACAGCACCCAGAAAAAAATTTAATGAAACAAATGCCAAGTAAAATACTGAAAAATATTGCCTTACACATTTTCCTCAAGCTTTAAAAAAGACAACACTACATTTACAACACAATCATGGTCCAGAATTTTCTGTTGCAACAATATATAGAATATTATTTATAAAATTTGGTAATAAATTGATTGTTTTCATAATTTTAAATAAAACTTTACACTTTCAGTATTCTAAAATGTTTTGTGCTATATATAGTTTGTTATTCATTAAAATTATTGTATGCCTTGCAAGTTCCAACACTATAACAGAGATGTGTTAAAACAGAATATTAAGAGTGATCTATTTTAGATCAGCACAGAGGTTTTCACTTGTAAAACATAATTTATCCCTAAAAATATTACAGCTTATTAAGGCGGTATATATTTTTTGGTTCATGTTAAAAACCAAATTTTTCCTGGGCATGGATATTTTTACTTTTCAAGGCTTTACCCCCCCCCTTCCCTAGGACCCAAAGTTAGATCCGTCCTTGTTATATATGTATATGTGTGTGCGTGTGTGAATGTTTTTGTAAAAAAAATACGAAGCACTTTAAAAGTTTGAGGCAAAAGAGAGTTTATGGACATTAGTGGGTTTATGGACATACGTCATAGTTGGCAATACAATTTAGACCGTTCCAAATAGTGTCCTAAAGGATCTTTCTCACCTTCTTTCTCAGCTTCGCACCCTAGAAAAGTTCATTATTAGAAGTACGTCAATTCCGCGGATTCATGTGGCAGTAGCCTAGATTGCTCAGTCCTGTACACGCTCTGGACACAGTTGATTATTCATTGGCTTACAACATTACAAGCGATAGCTCTATGAATCATTTCCTTATTTACTACTGGCTTGCAGTAGTCAAATGCGTTTCGTGACAGCCGCCAGCTAATCACACACGTGATTATGAAGCATATATTTTTGGCGTTCAACCTGACCTGGAATGTATTTGCGAAATTGACGTATCTGTATGCATTATGAAGGATGCGGCAATTTTTTATTCGTTACCGAATCTACGGAAGTTCTAAGACACATCCTTCCACACACAACCTTGTGGCCATGCGATAGTCGTTTGTTAGGCCCTATTCACAATACGCAGTCAGCAGTTGCCAGTCCGCACACTGCCGAAATATTCCAACCAATCAGGGGTTGCTCTCGTCATCACTAGAGACCTGAAAAATTCGCGTTTTCTTTTACGCACACGTTAGAACTCCAGCAACTCTATGTTCGTGTCGCTTTCGCGATTGGCCGTTGCCTTATTTGACATCCGCTGCAAGTCTCTGAGCCAATAATAACAATATACCTTAACATGCCCCATACTACTGTGTCTGCGAGCAGCCAATGAACAGCTGATGTCTGTTTGGATACCCATATATAATTGCAGGCTAGCTTACGTGTCAGAGAACCCGCGATTTTTTCCCGTCTCTAGTAATCACGTACTTCTAAATGCAAAGTAAGCTATTTTTACAAACAATATGTCCAACAAGCCCGATTAATAGAGCCAGTGATTTTTGGTGAAACGAATTTTGCAACAACTTGTTTCAATACCTCGCGTGCACACCTGCAACTCTGGTTCGTGGTTATTGGTAGAATATAATAGGGTAGAGACTTGGCTCATTTGACTGTACCAACCAGAACAATGTTACCGCGACACCACACGTCCGTGATTTGCGGGTATAGGACCTAGAGACGACGAAACTTAAAACAGGGTGGCCACCCACCTGGAAAACCTGGAATTATCAGGGAAATTGTGGTCACCTGGAAATATCAGGGAAATGTCAGGGAATTTTTGGTTCATCTGAGAAATTTCAGGGAATTTTCTTGTCTTGTTCATTTTGAGCTTCCGCAAAAGTCGTAGGAAGGATATAATGGAGTTTTGAGAGCATCATAACATTTTTATTGAAAAAATTACCGTTATGTAGGTGTGATTATACTCCATTGTCAAGTTCGTAGTTATTTCTGATGAATGTTTTGTCAAGTTCACTGACAGTAGTGTCAAGAAGGACTTAAAAATATTTATATTTATTGGAAAATATGTTGAATAATATGCCAAATGTTGTTTTCATACTTGCAAAAATCATGGAAATTTTTGGTTTTATATCAGGGAAATCAGGGGAAAATCAGGGAAATTTGTTTGTTGCAATGAGTGGCCACCCTGTTAAAAACTTCCAATCACTGACCATGTAGCAGAGAAACTGATGTGTACGTGAGGCGTTGAAACAAATTGTTGCAGAATTATTTTCACCAAAAATCACTGGCTCTACCGATTAAAAAGTAGTTTTTTTTAAAAACAATACACAAAAATAATGGCTGCTGGAACACACATTGTGAATAGCATTTGCCTGCAGACTGCGCATATGTGAATCAGGCCCAGGCCGTAGCATCGAGATTTCTGACTGTTCGTTTAGCGATAAGTGCTACAGCCTCGAGCTGGTGGCAACATTTTTTGCATTTAATGTCTTATCGCAACTCTTGTGTGCGTTTCGCGCCACTGTGAAGGCACCGTTAAAGTTATGTATTCGTATAGAGTATAATCTTTTTCTCGTAATGGTACTGGTAAAGTTATGTAATATTAGCAAGTCAGTAACTAAATTTGTCTCTTATAAAGTTATTCCCTTATCGCTGCATGTAACTCGCTCAATGACTATCTATTTACTGTGCTACAGTAGTTAGGCGGTCTGTCTGATAATCGCAAGGTCGTGGGTTCGAATCCCGGCGAGTTTGAAAAGTTGTTCAGATTATTAAATATTACGTCAAGGTCTCAAGAGTATATAGCGGAGAAGAGTGTTCGGTATTTCGGAAAAATGGAGTGCCAGTAATTTACAAGAAAGTCAATTTAAGGAAAATGGATTGTCCGTAATTTGACGAAGGATTTTTATAAAGCAGAACTGAGTGTCCTAGAATTTACAAAGATGTATGGTCATAGAGACGGAAAAGTTCGCGTATTCACTGACGTGTAGGCTAGCCTCCAAGAACATGTATGTGAAATCTTGCCGACAGCAGGTGTTTATTAGCTGCTCGCTGACACAGTCAAATGGGCCTGTATTCAGCTACAGTATTATTATTGGCTCAGCTACTTCCAGCAAGTATCGAGTAAGTCAACGGCCGATTGTGAACGTGATACAGACCTATAGTTGCTGCAATTCTAGCTTGCGCCTAAAAGAAAACGCGAATTTTCTGGTCTCTATAATTATTTAGGGCCACGATTTTGTCGCGGAAAGATTTTTGCCCCACTTTGTTTCAATGACTCCCGTGCACATTGGCAGTTCTGTTTCAAGGTTATTGGCAGCGTGTCTTTGTTCAGACATGTTTCTCATTTGACTACACCAATCAGAATAAGATTATTGTGAGTATGTACGTCTATAATTTACCAAGGCCAGTGGGAGTAACATCATCCAACCACAGACGATGTAGCAGAGCTGCAGGTGTGCACATGACGCATCGAAACCAAATGTTGCAAAAATCTTTTAGCCATAAAATCGTGGCTCTACTGATAATTTATTGCCGGTAATTTTCTGTAATTTCACGGAAAGTTGTTGCAACAGTGTAACGTTTCAAGCGTAGGTAGGTTGGCCTCATGTATAGAAGATTGCCAGCTGAGTGTTTTGAGTGAGAGAGAGAGTTTGGTCAGCACTTAACATGATGTCTTTAGTGCTGGTGCGAGGTGACACGAGGTGAGTATGGAGCAGTGTCGGAATGAAAGGGCGGGGGAAACGGGAGATCCCCGAGAAAACCCGCCGACCAACGGCATCGTCCGGCGCGATTCCCACACGCGAAAATCCGGGGGTCTGACCCGTCGGCCACCGCGGCCCCGAGCTTTTTGAGCATAAGGTCGATGATGCAGGTGTTGTGCGAACGAGATCCAGCCTTACTGACCGCTAGTTCAAGTTCAGATCGCGCAGAATAACCGCAGACAGGCGGACCCCTTAAGTACCGCGCGGGATCTTGTGGTCACGACTGCCCGTGGTTGCGAATCTTGTGGTCGAGAACTTCGACGAGCAGAAACGCGGTCTTTTTATGGTAGCAAGAGAAAAAAAAAGGTAGGAATGTTTAGTTCGTACCGCAATACCCACCTCGTAACGCGCAGAAGTTCTGCTAGCGAAGTTTGTTGCTTGGCGAGGGTGGACGGGGGGGAGTACCGAAACACGTTAGCCGAGTGTTGCTCGGTGAGGAGAAAGTTCTCGAGTTTGTTTCGGAAACAAAAGAACTGCTTCTGAACTGAATTGTGTTGCGTGTGAAGGCTTCGCTTTAGTCTGTGAGCTGATTGCTAACTTGAAGACTGTCAGCGAGCGCACACGTATTTTACCCACTACAATAATAAAACTATTTGTAATTAATGGAGGGGCGAAATTACGCGAATCCAATGACCTGCATGTTAGAATCAAATATCCTATGCATACTTAAATCCTGTATATTCGTTAATTGTCTGTCGTTCTACTGAGTAGCAGCTAGTGGACAAATGGTCGGGACTGGTGTATGCATAGGATATTTGATTCTATCATGCAGATCATTGAATTCGCGAAATTTCACCATCTCTAGTTATTAATAGAGGCAATATTATTTCGCGTACTGATTCTAGGTCGGGTTGAATGCCAATAATGTATACTTCACTACTTCTGTGATTACACGACATATGTTTCAACACATCTTTGACGACTGCGAGCCAGTGATAAATAAGGAAACAAGTCGTGATGGTAACACGTGTTACGGTTACAAGCCAATGTATGTTTGACTTTGGCCAGTGTGTGTATAGGTTTGAGAAGTCTAGGCTGTTGCCAGAGGAATACGCGAAATACTCGTGCCTCTAGTTATTAATATAAATAGAACTAGTGATGTTTGGTGAAAACAATTTTGCACTATCATGTTTCATTCCCTACTTGCACATCTGCAGCTTCGTTATTATTGACAGAGTACCTTTCAGCCTAGTTGACTGTGTAATTTAGACTGTGAAGTTACTGCGACACCACAAGTCTGCGATTTTCGAGTAGGACCTCAAAATGCCGAGAGTTGAAAACACCACATTACTGGCAACGAGAATCAGAACTGCAGAAGTTCACGTAAGGCGTTGAAACAAGTTGCTGCAAAATTCTGTTGACTAAAAATCACTGGCTGTAAATATAAATTTTACAATAAGGATTGTCCTGAGTAATTATTCTTTAGATTTTCACATTTGTGTCGTGTTGTACGGAATATTGTTTGAAATTAAATGAAATGAAAATATTTCAATGTTTCTAACAATGAATTTGAATTTTTTTTTTTTTTTAATTTGTTTGTTCACTCCGCTGAACTATTGAATCCTCTATGTTCAACTTAGGCCTACTTTAATGGTTTTAATTACTTCAAATGCCTACAAATGCTTGCGCCGAGTACTAGGAGTGGAATTTGTTAGTTTAGTACGCTAATAATAATTATTAATTGATGCTAATTAATAATATAAATTAATTTGCAATACATTAATACCATTTAATATTAAGTATTAATTAGTAATATTTTTAAAATAATTCCCGTGTATTCCATCTCGGCGACGTGGATTAAATTCGTAGGGGTGGGGGGAGGGGTTCGCTCCCGAGTGTCTCGTGTAAGATCATCTGATTTTCGGGCGCGAAAAGAACTGTACACTCACTTGTTTTTGTGATGTCTAGAGGCAAGAGTATTTCGCGTATTGATTCTGTGTCAGGTTGCACGTCAATAACGTATACTTCACTCTTCGTCCTGTGATTAGACGAGAGCGGTTTTAACACACATTTGACGACTGTAAGCCAGTTATAAATAAGTAGAGACATGAACTTTTCGCGAAAAGAAATTTGCCTCACTTTGTGTCAGTGACTTGTGTGCACGTCTGCAGACTTGCTTCACGGTCAGAGATTGGATGTTTTGACATTCATGTGTCGCGGGGTTTTACACGCAAATCACAGACGTGTGGTGTTACAGTAACCTTATTGTGATTGGTACAGTCAAATGAGAAACGTCACAGTTCAAAGGCACGTTGCCAATATCTATGAAGCAGAACTGCAGACGTGCACATAAGGCACTGGAACAACGTGGGGCAAAATTCTTTTCGCGAAAAGTTCATGTATCTATAAATAAGGAAACAAGTCGTGTAGATATCACGTGCTACACTGATAGAAGCCAATGGATATTCGGCTTCAGCCGGTACACGTATAGAACTGAGAAGTCTAGGCTGTTGCCTCAAGAATACGCGAAATACTCGTGCCTCTAGTAATATCTTATGTGCAAGGACCTGAAAAATTCGCGTTTTCTTTTAGGCACAAACTAGATTTCAAATATCTCTTAAGTTTGTGTCACTTTCGCCATTGGTCCTTCACTTATTTGACACCTTCTGGAGAGGGCTGAACGAACAAATAATCAACTAAATGCAAACCCGATCACGTGGCATGACTGTATCAGTGAGCAGCCAATGAACAGCAATTGTCTGCGTGAGTACACATATATTCTTGGAGTCTAGCCTACAGGTCATGGAACACGAGTCTCTGCTTATGAGTAGTGACTCTGGAGTTCTGGTGAAATGATTATTGCAACATCTTGTTTAAATGCCTTTCGTGGACTTGAGTTCTGGTTCATGGTCAATGGTTGGATGTTTTTAACTCTCGGAATCTTAGGGTTCTACTCGCAAATCACAGACGTGTGGTGTCGCAGTAACTCATTCTTACTGGCGCAGTCAAATGAGTGACTCCTCTGCACACAGACACGCTGCTAATAACCATGAAGCACAGCTGCTGATGTACACGTAAGGCAATGAAACAACTTAGCGCAAAATTCTTTTCACCAAAAAATAAGTGGATCTAGTCACTCCTTCTTTACGTTTTGAACGGCTAATGCTAGACGAAACTTAATAAGTAGCTATTTACTTCGAAAGCTATAGTCTCAGGAAGAAAATTAGTCTCCAATAAAACCGTAAGCGAGGACCAATTGGGAGACGTGGGGGGTAAAATATTATCTTCGCCATTATGACAGCCCTGAGTAGACAATTACGTGTGATAAATTTGAAATAAATGTGTGTCCACATTAATTCTTACTCACAGTTGACGCACACAGAATATTGCAATTGTTTAATAGCGTACACTACATGTGTGACCCCCGCCAAAATTTAGGGTTCAATACGAAGTGTGGCAACCCTGCCAGAGGCCAGGTTGAGGTCAACACGACGGCGGGGTCAGACAAGCGCGACGGGTCACGTGGTGGTGTGAGGGACGAGGTAGGGCAAATATCAGCCCAGATGACAGCGGCAGAAATAGAGGGCAAACACCCCCCTCCTCCTAGGCTGGCACATACACACACGAACTTCCTGGACAACCTCGCAGAATATCCCGGAGTGACGACCAGTAGGTCCACCATTGTCCTGCTATGACTGATGTCTTGTTTGCGACACTAGCCGTCGACACTTTACACCGTCCGCCGTCGACTCCTACCATTTCCTGACGTCCTCCGCGGAGGGGCATATTTCTGTAGAAGGTATAAAACAACTAAAGGTCATTTCACATGATCAAATATTTATTGAATTCAGTTTATTGCTTATCACGACGATTCAAGAAATTTTATTCAGTAAACATTGAAGGTAGGCCTACAAATTGAAAAGTTGTCACACTATTTATAAACCAACGACGCACAAAATGAATAATTAAACTTTTTTAGAATTACCTACAAACCTTGTTTATTTAGGCAATACAAAATTTATTATTTTTGTATATCTTACATCAAATAAACAATTCTTGTGATTATTTTTAATATTGTATATTTCGTATACAGAATATAATAAATATGTTAATTGAATTAATAATGTTAGGAAAACGTATTTCTTATTCATAAATATTTTGATTCAAGATAGTTTCAAACATGTTCGAAACGAAAATCTTTGACGAAATTCATGTCATTCAATAAATTGAAAGGCAAAATGGCTATGACGTCAGCATGGCGTTACAAGACATTCAAGAACTGGACTCAATAAATTTGAAAGAAAATTGAAGCAAGATTTGATTGTGTCAAAGGGCCGTGAAAGTGGCTTTCAACTACTGAATTTATGCATTGGTGGAGCCACTGATTTTCGCAGAAAAGAATTTCGAACCAATTGTATTGTTGCTTTACGTGCACATCTGCAGCTTTGCTTCATTGTTATTAGCAGTGAATCTTTGTGCAAAGGCGTCACTAATTAGACTGGGCCAATCAGGTTAATGTTACTGCGGCACCACACATCTGTGATTTGCGGGTATAACCCCTTAGAAGCTGAGAGTTTAAGGGCGCGGTCACCTCAGTTTTCAACGTCTTTTTATATTTTTATATTTGTACCATATATTTTTATCTTATTTTAGACATAAATTGTGACTAAATCTTCCTCTTCGAAAATTGTTGTATCTCTCATAGTTTTCGCGTAATGAGTCTTAAACATCAAAATTTGCAATTTACGGTTTTATGTACGCCACTAAAACCAACTGACACACTAAACCGAAAAAAAAAAAAAATTCACAGTATATAACAATGTTGTAGTCTATGATTTGACATATATAAAAATAAATACATTTTGTATTTAAAAAAAATAATTTTTTATTTTAAAATTCAGCATTTTTTTCGCTCGTATGAAATTCTTACAAAAATTGTGAAATTTGTTATTATAATATCAATTATATTTACCTTGTGGTACAATAAAATCATTGCAGTTGAACTTTTGATGTATATTTAAGTCGTAATCAGTCGAGCAATTTTTATGTTCTTAATTTAATATATATGACTGATTGCAGTTTAATTATACGTTAAAAGTTCAACTGCGTTGCTTTTATTGTAGCGTAAGGTAAACAAAATTGATTTTATAATAGCTAATTTCACATTTGTCTTCTCAGAACTTTATAAGAGTGAAAAACAAAATAATTCAATATGGCGGCTGATGCCGAGCCTTAAACTTAGTTGTTTGATTTATCATCTAGTTCCATATTTGCGCTGTCAACAGTACATGGTTGTGACTTACAGTTTTCCCGAAATTAAATTCGCGGCAAATTCCTATTCCCTGTAGTTATTTATGTACTTGATAATTCCTCGCAGGAAGGTTCGCCTCTTGTCGGGAGTGACGTGCGAGAAGAGTGGGCAATATTTGTCGAGGAGAGACGTTGGAAGTGCAATAACCAGCCTTGGAGGGTGTCGTGTAATTGAATCTAGAGTCGAGTTGCGCCGAGATTGAAGGCAGAGTAAGGCGAGCCTTGCATGTCTCCAATATCACACGTACTCTATGTCTGGGGTCCATTTCACGACGGCACGAGTCGTGTTAGTAACGACTGTTAAATATAAACTCTTGGAATCACAAGCTGTCAGTAACAAACATTTTAGACTTCCAAGACATGCCATTGACAAGTACAATATTTTAGTTTTTAGCGGCTTAGTGTAGTTGGAACACTTAAAAATAACAATTAATAAGTAGGGAACTGAAAACTTTGCATTTTGTTTCGTGCACAAATGTAACATCCTGTGACTTACGCAGTTGACCTAAGAATTATTAAACCTTCTAAATGACACCTAGCTAATACGCTGTTTTAAAAATGTCCGTAATTTCACGGAAATATTTACAAAAAAAGTACTGTAATTTCACGGAAGTGGCATCCGTAATTTTTTGACGGAAGATTGTCCGTATTGTCAGTTTACGGATGTTTGACCGTTACTTTCCATAAATTCACGGAAATAATGTTTCTACAATTATTGTAAAGCATATTTTATAGTGTTTTTTTAATGATGGTATTAATGATCACTCTGACACTGTGCATGCACACTGTGCGATGCGAAGGGAAGAGATGCAGAACGAAGCAACACAGCCAAGGACTCGTATCGCGCATGGACAAAGTGCCGAACAGCCCAGTAAGTGACCGAAGTGTTCCGAGGAGGCCACACACGTCTTATATTCTCCTCGCTTCACCTATCCTACAGTGGGCGACTACACATTTCACTACATGGAACTTATCACAACTGAAAAAAAATAATTGCACCTCTTCTCTGAGTTTCGAGCCAGTTGGTATGCACCATACACCTTATTTATTTCTGAACAGTAACATCTTTTTCTCGTAATGGTACTTATGATGTTTATGTAAAATCAGGATGTCAACAACATTTGTCTCTTAATAAAGTTAGTCTTTTACCACTGTATGGAACTGACTCACTGACTATCCTGTCACTATGGTTCACTGGTTAGAGTGTCTGCCTGGTAATCTCGAGGTTGTGGGTTCGAATTCTGGCATATTCTGAAAACATTTGAGGGTACGACTTAGTATCAGTGTTGCCAGACGTACCAGATATCCGGTATTTATACCAGGTACCAGATTTTTTGCATTCTGTTATGCTAAAATACCAGAATTTTGTCTAGTTTATACGTAAGTGACCAAGTGACCATATGAATGCGTTTTCTTGAATGCTAAACGTTAGATTTTAGGATTACATATGTTATAATCTTGTTAGATGTAATTATATGCTTCAATAATTAATCTTACTATGGTAAATTTTAATTTGTTGTTTATTATTTCAGTTTTTTTCTAACGATACCCAACGTTCAGTTACACTGAGTTGCTCTGAGTTGAAATATATTTGGAGCAATTCTCAGATCGTTAATCTGTGAACCTATTTATTAGTAATTCAAAGTATCGTAAATGTTAACTCTGAATTTATTCGTTGTTGAACACACATAGGCCTATATACTATTATACTTTGTAGTGTAAACCATTGTAATTGACGTTAGTGATAAACATAAGTTCAAGAAATATGCAAGATTAGTATTTATTTTGTGTACCAGAATAGTTTGAAAAATACCAGAATTTTCAGAGCCTGGTACCAGGATTCCTTCCCAGTCATCTGGCAACACTGCATAGTATGTCTAGGTATCGAGAAAACTACAACAAATAATAGTATTCAATATTTCTGGAAAATGGGGTATCAGAAATTTAAAGATGTTCAATTTTTGTGAGGAAAATTGATTGTCCGTAAATTTACGGAGGATTCCGTTATCAACTAAAACTGAGCGTCCGTTATTTTACGAAGAATTCTGGATTATTTTTTGCCTGTACTTTTCCGTTATTTCACGGAAATTTTTTCTATCATTGTACTAACGAAGAAAATAAACGCAGGCCCAATCGTGTAGTATCACTAGGGTCCCCGATTTTTCCCGAAAATAATTTTGCCCCACTTTGTTTCGGTGCCCTTACGTGCACACTGCATCTCTGCTTCGTGGTCAGTGATTTGATGTTTTAACTCTAAAGAGCCTTGGTGTTCTACCGGCAAATCATAGCAGCGTGGTGTTGCAGAAACGTTTTTGTAATTGGCTCAGTCAAATGAAATACGGCTCTTCACACAGAAACGCTGCCAATAACCATGAAGAAGATATGCTGGCACTGAAACAAAGTGGGGCGAAAATATTTTCGCGAAATCTACCGGGCTCTGCTTACGTGCACACTGCATCTCTGCTTCATGGCCAGTGATTGGCTGTTATAAACTCACAGCGTCTTGCTGTTATAGCTTCAAATCACAGGCGTGTGGCGTCGCAGTAGCCCTATTCTGATTGGCGGAGACAAATGAGCGACTTCTCTGAACAATAACACGCTGCTAATAACTACGAAGCAGAGCTGCAGATGTCCACGTAAGGACATTGAAACACTAAGGTGAAAAAAATTATTTTCGCCAGAAATCGTTGATTCTATGTTCTTTTCCGGCAGTTCTCGCCTACGCTATGAATAGAGGTACGTCAATTTCGCAAATACATTCCAGGTCAGGTTGAACGTCAGAAATGTATACTTCATAATCACGTGCTTGATTAGCTGGCGGCTGTCACGAAACGCATTTGACTACTGCAAGCCAGTAGTAAATAAGGAAATGATTCATAGAGCTATCGCTTGTAGTGTTGTAAGCCAATTAATAATCGACTGTATCCAGAGCGTGTACAGGACTGAGCAATCTAGGCTACTGCCAGATGAATCCGCGAAATTGACGTACCGTACCTCTAACTATGATGTAGTATCGGCCTACTTCGGATTATGATAGCAGTCAAGATTAGATAACATGCGTATTGAGGATCTTTCAAAATAATCTGAACATAACCAAAATAACACCTCGACATGTACGGCTGCTATCTTTCTCTCCCGCTTGCCTATCTGTTATGTCAGAAAATGTAATAACACATCGCCAGTCCAGTGTGCTAACAATCGGACGGTGTTATGTATTAACGTACCAAGTGCCAATTTTCAGCTATCAGTAAAACATTCTAAGTAGACACCTGAAAAATTCGCGTTTTCTTTTAGGCACAAGCTATAATTCCAGCAACTGTAGGTTTGTGTCACTTTCACAATTGACCGTAGACTTAATTGACACTTGCTGTAAGTCGCTTAGCCAATAGTACATAAGCAACTAAATGCAGGCCCATATCACTGCGTCATCGAGCAGCCAGTGAGCAGATATTGTCTGCTTGAATACAGACATGTTCTTGCAGGCTAGCCTACAGGTTGGTGAACCCGCGAATTTTTCCCGCCTCTAGAGCGTTTGTCAAATTTCATACAGACTTTCAAGAAGTATTTCAGTCCTTGAAAGTTAACGCTTATGATTTGCGGATAAAGGATTTAAATACATTTTGTAAGACTGTTTAAATGAGTAACTACATGTTTCACATAACTTATAATTGGCGCTAGGTATGTTTATGCATAATAACGTCCAATTAGACCCCACTGCCTTATGTCCTCACTCTAAAAAAATGGTTTGTATATTTACCAGACGTGCGTATAGGAGCGCTAAGAAAGTAGGTATAGTACAATATTTTCCCAGACATCCATGGTAACACTCCTAAACCTTTTTATAGAACTGTCAAATGTATACTGAAGTTACCAGACTTGTATTGTAACAACTGTAAAAGTTTGCGTATTTACAAGACGGAAGTATGGTAACTGTCCCATACTGCGTCTGGGATAATAACTTCCTAAACATTTTAGGAAGTTTTTTTTTTACAGTGTGTCTGCCAATATACACGAAAATAATAGAATCTTACGTATTTATGAATAGATAGGAACATACGTATGAGAGTATAATTTGTTTTAATGTTCCCTATGGACTCAGGAGTTTTGCAGGGTTTTCCTTATCACGGCCCAACTAAATATGTGCATTACTTTGAAGCCTGGCTTGTCCTAAAATTAATTAGCGAAATGTTCCAGTCCATGATAAGGCGCACTGCATGAAGAAAAATGAGAGGCTAACGATAGAGAAGGATTTCCATTCACTTATGTGACTCGGCTTCCCTGTTTGCTTTTATATACTTTGATTTACGGCAAGCCTTTGACTGTGCATATATTTTCATGGTTGACCAATCAAACGGATTCAAACATAAGCCCGTTTTGAAATATTTTTGGAAGGGGTTATAAACTGTCGCTGGATAGGACAATAAATATTATTAGCGTAATTTTGTAAAAGTTTGTAATTTATTCGCAGCACATTTCCAAAACGTACTACGAATTTGATTATTATAATGTTCCGGTAGGTTCCTTACTAGGCTAACCAGTGTAATGTCTAAAGACAATGGTAACACCCACACCAGGAATTCATGCCACAACATTAAAGAACACACTCCATGTTTATTTTCCGCTGTTCAAGAAAATCTATGTACGCACGGACACGGAATCTTTTGGAAATGGATTGCTCAATAAGTGAAGCAATGTAAAGTTTTATAGCTTTTTAAAATAGTCTATTTCTGTGAGGGGTGAGGGAGAATTATGAGAAGAAGATTAAACCCACCCCTCTCCCACTTCAGTGACTGGACTATATACACGTATTTAATGGTTAGATATGATGGTGTATCGCGAAAATGTTTTGTGCGCGAACATGCTCTTGAAAACAGTGTAGTTTCCTGCAACATATATGATTGGATTATATACGTCTGACACAACGTAAATGTCTTCAGACCAATAACGGACACCAAATATTCCACTACCAGGAATCTCATTGGCTCAGTCAAACAGGGTAACAGCTCAGCGTACAAGCTAAAGCCAGTAATCTTCTGGTAAGCTGAACGTGTGTTGAATCTCAACAAACAGTCAAGTTTTCCCGCGATATACCATCATTAGAGACACTGGAAAATCGCGAAAATATTTAACATAGTCTCCAATAAACTGTAGTATCTCAATCGTGACACGTGCGAACAGTTTTCTGGCAAACCACATACGTTCTGTGTTACGACTGTTCAGTTCTAATTGGGTCTGTTGAAGAGGGACACCGTACTTTATATAAACGATAGCCAATATAAATGCAAAACATTCAGTGTTATACATAGCACGTTGGAGCCTAGCAAACAATCAACTTTTCCCGCGATTTACCAGTGTCTCTAACCATCATCTCTAATTATGGTATGCGTGTATTTCTGTATGTATACGAGATCGGTAAACTCCGACACTGTTTGACCGATCACTATGAAACTTGGCACATATGTGCATTTTTTTATGAAGTAGGTTTTTATGCCCTTCTATTTTGTTATAACTTGCCACTCGATGGCGCGGCATCGCATCAACTTCTGTACCGTTCCACCTATCGTCATAAAAACTGGTAATATATTAAAACATGAATGTTTGTACCCGTTCCTATAACAGTCATCCGATTGGGATGAAACTTTGGTGAACGAAGCACTCAAAAAATTGAATGGGCTTTGCAACTCATGCCGGGACAGCTAGTATAGCTTCTAAATCACAAAACAGTCCAGATGGAACAATGTCGCAAAGCTCGTATCAAATATTTATCCGCCGCCTCCTCTTCACCGCAGATCAGTCACGACTGTTATCGACTGCTATCGTGTTGGCATATTTGCGCTCGATAGCTGAGATAAGAGCTCTTGCTATCTGGGTCATTATCTGGGAGTACGTGCCCGACTCTATACACCTGTCGCGTCTAACTTGGTGATACTTCACGTCCTGTACGCAGAACCTACCGACACCGCCCCGCTTGTAAACAATGACACGTCGTGATCGCATTGCCAAGTGTTTATCGCGAAGTAATAAAGTAAACTATTGTAAACACAAGGATACTGACGACCCATTGTGCTATCTGAACGAGATTATTTCGGGATGGAATCACTGACGGACTGAGGTTGAGATCCTTCATAAGTCTAACGATACAAATCTATTTTTGGAACTAGTTCTGTAAATTTCGCCTTTAAAATTACGAAAAATCTCTGTCAAATTAAAAAATATATTTGCCTTTTAATTTTCAGTAACAGTCTAAATCCATGACTGTTACCAAGGGTAGTCGGGATTTGAACCCGCAGAATACCTACTGCGGTCGTGTTGCAGTTCATGCTGTGCTAAGTAATGACAATACACTTAAATTCGGGAGAACCCGGGTTAGCTCCCCCCCCCCCCACTCCATCATGATTTCAGTTTTCCGTGGTTTTCCGAAATCGTTCCAGGTGAATGCTGGAATGGTTCCGTAACAAAGACCATATCCGATTCCCCCCTCAGCTGCTGTTTTTATTTAGGCCTAAAGTTGTGTGTCAGCGACTCGCTGACGACGAGATTCGAATTCAAATGAAATAAAAATAAATATAAATGACTACACACAAGCCTAAGCTGAGTTGTCAGTGGAACCAGTAGACTAGTATGGACAGGTACACTCCAGTAGTGTACAAGAAACCACGTACCGTAAAATGAGGTGAATAGGATCACAGTGGGGTGAATAGGATCAAAATTTGAAACAAATTTCCCGCCAGCAACTTTCCTTTTTAAAAGTTACGTTCCAATCAAACTACCTGTCAACAGCATTAGTTTGCCTATCAAGGCAAGAAAAAATTTCTAAAGCAAATATTGCACTCATAATTATGTTCTAAATCTTTTGATCCTATTCACACCCGCGATCCTATTCACCTCGTTTTACGGTACGACTTCTCCAGTAATGCGTAGCGTAAACTTTGGCTTGGTGCATGAATCACAACTGCCAGGGACGTAGCCAGGATTTCTGTCCGGGGGAGGATATCAACTTGAGAATATTCACAGCACAATAAGGGGACATCGATCACACGTCCTAAAGTGAGGGGTCCGGGATTCCTTCTCCAGAAAAAATTTCTGTTTCAATGCGCAAAACGATGCAATTTAAGCAGTTTTTTGTACCTAAACTGTGGATATCACACTGCTAATTTTTCTTCGAGTAGTTTATTTTCATTTCGGGGGAGGATATATCCCGATATACACCCTCTGGCTACGCCCCTGACAACTGCCACGTGATCAAGGCGTTCAGTCAAGTTATACTGAAATTAGGACTAGTGAGACAATAAGCCAATTACATACTTTAACTAACGGGAATCTTAAAGTAAGCATGCAACCTGAAAACTGTCTTCACAAGACTGCGTTTTGCGTAAATAATGTTGCACCACTTTGTTACAATGCCTTACGTGCAGAGGCGTCGCTTATTAGAATGTGCCAACCATAACAAAGTTGCTGCGACACCACACGACTCTGATTGGCGGGTAGAACCCCGGGAAGCTGAGGGTTAAAAAAATATCCAATCATTGACGACGAAGAAGAGCTGGAGTATACCCGTACAACATTGAAACGAAGTGGTACAAAATGACTACCGCGAAAATCAGCCCCTCCCCTAAATCAATTCTACTGCGCTTCAAAAGCGTTGCAGCGAGTTACGACTATTCTTTTTTGAAGGAAGTATTTAACGTGCATTATAGATGTATATCTACGAAAAGAACACTCCAAACTATGTCGCTATAGTTTTATAAATTCAGCACGTTTATTAGGAACATCATCTTCGGACCCCCTCAGAATGGCCAAAAATGGGGTTTCTAGGTTTTCCAGACTGCCATATCTGGAAAAATATCAACCGTATTTGGAAAACACAACAATAGAATCAAGCGTTAAGCCCAGTACACACGGGCATCTTTCTTGTACATGAAAGTGAGCATCAAATGTGTACAAGAAAGAGAACACTAGCTAGCGTTCTAGCTAGTATCCTACCAAATTGATTGTTTAGTTCACACGGCCAACTTTCTTGTACAATCTGGTGTACACCATTAAAATTTGATTACAGATTTTAAGGCAATACTTATTACACCTGCACCAAAAATAAGCTTTAAAATGTAAAAATGGAACTATTGTCTCTAGTTAATTATATCCAGATGTAAAGTGATATGACGCACGATCAGCAAATATTCCTTTAATAGCATATTTTGTTCAGCTAAGGCACTATTTATTTTAAAATGCTTCGTATTTGTAAGCTATTTTGTTCAATAACATTCACGGGTGCATAACAATGGTTTGTTTATATTCGACTAGTACCTACAAGAAAGATAATGACAAATAGAACCGTCCCTATCCCGCACTAGCTAGTATACAAGTCCTTGTATGCTAGTCGCTAGTATGCTCGGCGGCCGTTCACACCATACGAGTTCGCTACAAGTCGAGGTGACAAGAAAGTGCTCACCTTCTTGTACAAGAAAGATGCCCGTGTGTACTGGGCTTTAGACTTTGAACTACGCTACCCATAAATGTAATAATGTGGTCACAACTTAAAGTCCCATAAGAAAGAGAATAACAGTGAAGCACTGTACGCCAGCTGAGTGGCTTGCACAGAAAGGCGATAATATATTACATACGTCGGTCAGCTGCAACCTTACCGCTCCTGCCTCACACACACAAACACAGCATATCTAGGGAGACCTCTTGGATATTAATGATCATGGTTTTGTGCGACAGGCTTTACACACACGACGTCCACAAATTCTGTTCCTGTACAAACTACGGCAGTTTGAAATAATTCACTGTATGTGCCGCAAACTGCACACATACGTATGGTTGGGCTGTAGCAGAAGTCCGTGCCGGTGTAAACACAAGGGAGTTAGTGCGGAATGCAAATGGTCCCAACTACTCTGGGGAGCGATAACTGCCAGGGTCGGACTGACGGAAGTGCATGATGTTCGAACTCTTCACCCTTCATCACCCTCCCCCTCCCTCCTTTTTATTTTTCAACCTGTCAGGACCGCGATGCAAACTAGATAGTAAAGGTCAGAGGTTCGCTCGACTGCTCGGAGTAGTTCCCCAGTCGATACACCTTGTCCGGCGTGGTTGCTTTGCCGCACCTGCGAAAATCACCCTATCAGTCGTGGACAGCTGGCGCAAGAACAGTAATACAGACGCGAAATTACGCGTCGTCTCGTTCGACACGGGTGAACTTTTGCCCGAGGTGGTTGATACCAGCCCCGTGTATGTTAAGCTCCTGCATGTTACTACAGGTATACTATTAGCCTGGCTGCCGACCAGCAGGACAGGTGCCGTACGCTGATTGGCGGTAGGCGTCTCCGCCATGTTGCTGGCCAGGAAGCCATTTTTTCTGGCGTGTGTGACTGAGTTTGCCGTCATACCGACTTTTTTTATATAAATATATTATCAGCAGTGATGGTTTATCGCGGGAAAACTTGACTGTTTGCTGGATTTCAACACATGTTCAGCTTACCAGAAGATTGCAGGCTTTATCTTGTACGTGGAGCTGTTGCCCTATTTGACTGAGCCAATAAGAATCCCGCTATTGTAATATTTGATGCCTGCTATTGGTCTGCAGAAAGCTACGCTGTGTCAGACGTATAACACCCAATCATACATATCGCAAGAAACTACAGTGTTTTCAAGAGTATTGTTGGCACAAAACATATTCGCGTTGTACCTTCATCTCTAGGTATAGGTCGTTCGGGATAAAGTGAGCACTAAATGTTAAACATTTGAAAAATATCTCTAGCCTTTACTGCATGGTATTCGACATTAACTGTAGTTCCCTTACTGTTTATATGGTTGACAGCGAAATTACGCAATATAGTTCCGTCTATTTTCATATTTGAATTCAACAAAAGTGCAACAAAATAAACGGAAATGTACTTCATTTTATTTTATATAATCAATAGACTGTTTTTATCAAAATGTATCGATTCACACCGACTGCATATTTTATCTTACAAGCGCAAACATGAAGTGACGAGTCCAGAGAGGTTAGATATTTCCCGACGTTAGCTGTTACACGCGGAAAGATACGAATTGGTTGAAAATAGAACTTTAGCAGGGCTTTTTTGAGTGCTCACTTTATCCCGAAGCGCCTATAGCATAATTAGAAACATGGTCTCAGGTCACCTCAATTTAGCCATAAACGGCTTTTTCAGACAGCTGTCATTTTAAAAATTATCGGCATGGTGAAACGGTAATACAGAAGCACAACCTGGACTTTACTATGCGCTTTCCATAAATACAATGAGGCTCACCTCTTAAAGTCCCATGAAAAATTCCAACGACAGAAACAATGCACGCTGTTTTTGTGTCCCGCGCAGTAAGGCAATACGACTGTTGACGCGCTAGCCAATTATAGCCCTTATTGCCTGCGTGTTTCCGTACGTCAGGCGCGGCATATAGCACTTGCTGTATACAACTCTTAAGAGCATGTGTCACTCAGCTTGCTGAATTTTTCTTAATCTCTTCCTGATTCAAAATTTAGCGAGATCTATTGGAAAATATCTCGTTAAGGACTTAGCCTTGCCTTTCATTACACTCATATGAGAAATTATAAAACATGGTTATAAAATATTTAAGTTATTTATATATTTAAGGTGGTAACCATATCTGACCATGTGATAAAGACTAAATAATTGGTAGCATAAATGTAGTCTAGTATTACCCACATAATCGTAAAATGTAATTTTATATTAAGAGACTGTGATATAATGTGATATGTGTAACACTATTATTAAGTGTATTGTGTTTGTAGGCAGTGTATGTGTGTACAAGAAATTTATTTAAAAAAAATGACAGTACTATTAAACGACACTAACAGTGTTGGACAGTGTGGGATAACTCTTATTATCAATAATACCTAGAGGTACGTCAATTTCGCAAATACATTTCAGGTCAGGTTTAACACAAAAAATATATACTTCGTAATTAGAGGTACGTAAATTTCGCGGATTCACCTGGCAGTAGCCTAGATTGCTCAGTCCTGTACACGCTCTGGATACAGTCGATTATTCATTGGCTTACAACATTAGAAGCGATAGCTCTATGAATCATTTCCTTATTTACTACTGGCTTGCAGTAGTCAAATGCGTTTCGTGAAAGCCGCCAGCTAACCACACACGTGATTATGAAGTATATATTTATGTCGTTCAACCTGACCTGGAATGTATTTGCGAAATCAACGTACCTCTATTCATAATAACATTCAAAAGTATTAGAAATAACGGTTGATCATGTCATTGCTAAATGATGTGAAGTCATTAGTAATCTGTAAATCTGTTATGTTTTACAATCGTCAGCCTGAGCACATGGAATTAGAAATATCATTTTTTTCCCGGTTTCACACATATAGAAAACACGTTTTTTTATTGTTTTTATAAATTGCATCGTCGTCCTTCATGGCAGTACGCTGAACGGAACTTGAATTCTTGAATTGCGTGCGCCATGTGTGTTTATAGTGGCGGTTTTGAATTACAAATTAGTATACTACGCATGCATTTACGAGATAAGTAACGGCAACAGTGTGTGTCGTAACCCATTATAGTCGATGAAGAGAAAACGGTGTTATAAAACGTTAACTCGCAGGTGTTTTAAAACTAAGATTACTATTGAGTATAGCATACATACAGCGCCCGTTCATTTAAAGAGTAGATATTGTAGATAACATTTATCGCAGCAGTGTAATGTAAATGTAAATATTATACAAGCCTATGTAAATGAAAGCACGTGGCAATGTTTATATTTACATGCAGCGGAATGACATAAACTGGCGGAAAATAGAAATTAACCGGGGCTTTTTTGAGTGTTCACTTTATCCCGAATCACCTAAATCAACACTACCTTCGCGCTTTATCAAAGACACAAGTCGGTCCTATTTTAGCTGCGTCCGCCAATGTCAGGCCTAAAGAATGGTTCAGTAAAAAGTTTACAAAACTTCTTTGTATCACGTTGATAATGTAACCGTTTGTTGCACTTGATTTTGCAGAACGCAGAGAAAGTAAAAGCAACTGTGTCTTTGATAAACTGCGAAGATAACGTTAATATGTGTAGTACGCCTATTGGTATAGCGCAGTGGCGGCTCGTGGGTTGTTGCCAGGTGGGGCTGCAGTTGCCAAGAGCTGTACAGGGTTGTGCGCTGGTTGACTCTACAGCCACTGACACGCTGATGTGCAGGTGCCCCTTACTACTGAGTGCTCACAACATATCTAGTAGCCGACAAATATGATGGTCGTTGGTCTACGGTGCGTTCATCAAGAATGTACAGTTCCGACTATCTGCAGCCCAACCTGGCAACGATCCACGAGCCACCACTGTATATGGGCGGTTCGGGATAAAGTGAGCACTCAATAAAGCCCTTCTAAAGTTCTGTTTTCAGCCAATTCGTATCTTTCCGCGCGTAACGGCTGACGACATGAAATATCTAATCTCTCTAGACGTCACTTGATATTTGCGCGTCTAAGATAAATTGCGCAGTCAGTATGAATCGATACAGTTTGATAAAAAAAAAGGTTTATTAATTATATAAAATACAAATATTTCGGTTTCAGTTGATTTTGTTTCTGTATTGTTGTACTTAAATAGGAAAATACAAAGGAAACATATTGCGCAATTTCGCTGCCAACCATACAAATAGTAAGTCAACTATAGTAAAGCTGAATTATATGTAGTAACGGCTAGATATATTTTTCCTAGGTTACATTTTTAGTGCTCACTTTATCCCGAATGACCTATACTAAAATTAGCCTTGATTTATACGGAATAACGCGGGTTGCCTTAAACACTGGAACGTCCTCTTAAAACAAAAGAAAGACGAAGAAAGAGTCTCTCATTATCAGTGTTGCCAAATGTACAATTTCTCGCGTGGGTATAACATGGGGTTGTTTCCACAACTGTAAATATAAATTAATTCAAGAAAGAAAGTGTAAGGTTGGCAACGGTGCTGTGTACACGTATTGTTGGGGAAGTAGAGTTGAGCCGTTGATTCATGTTCCCGTGTAACTGGGGTTCTGTGACCGCATACGAGCGACAAGCCACAGCGGGCGTGTGTGGTTTGACAGTAGCAGCGACGACCACAACACGTGGCAAACACTCCACGCCGCACGAAACTCACTCACTCTGGTCAAGTTCGCCGCTGAACAGAGCTGCCACGTCGAAGGTTGTATCGAGGCCTTTCCAAGCAGAGCCACAGGATGTCATTAAAAATTTTTTTTGCACTATTAATTTTAATTGCATTAAGAGTTGGAGGCCCTGGCGCGTGAGACGTGATGTAGCTTGGTACTGAAGGTATTTTTTCTTGTTTAACTATTAAAAATGTTTCCAATGTGTGTATCTACACACTTCAAACTGTGTTCCAATGATTTAAAAATTGTCGTTCGCTAATTAAAAACACGATTCCCAAGCTCCTCAAAAGTGCTAAAAATAATTGCTTTTTCACGTTGCTCTAGCTGAGGAAATATCCACCGTAATCGGTAAACTAAATCATATAAACCTGCATTAGACTTTACCTCATACTTTCCACAAATAAAATAATACGGTCATCTCATTACAAAACGGTTTCTTCGAAAACACTGCGCGCTAGTCGAGTACTTCGGGTCTAGAGGCGATGAGTAGAGACCTGAAAAATTCGCGTTTTCTGTTAGGCGAAAGCTAGAAATCCAGCAAGTATAGGTCTGTATCACGTTAACAATTGGTCGTTGACTTACTTGATACTTCCTGGAAGTAGCTGAGCCAATAATAAAACTATAATGGAATACAGGCGCATTTCACAGTGTCAGCGAGCAGCTAATAAACCGCTGCTGTCTGCACGATTTCACAAATATTCTTGTAAGCTAACCTACAGGTCTGTGAACACGTGAATTTTTCCGGCCTCTAGCGATGAGGTATTTGACGGACATGTTATATTATTGCCATCCCCGTTTCCGTACCTCGAACGTGAAATGATGCAAGCGCCCATTAACTCTAAGTGGGAGTGTTCTTTATTTTTCAGCTTTCGAGACATAATCTGTATGAAAGTTGTGTTACCAAAGTTTTCTCTTTGACAAGACATATTCAATATTCTTGATAAACTGCTTGACATGAATAATAATTGAATCTTTCATTAATTTGCGACGCTGAATCATTGCAAGGAAATTACAGATTACCTTTCAAGAATGATTACAAGTCCGATATAAGTTGAACATACAGCACTATTATTGTTTCCAAAATTAATCACACGTATCATATATGCCTCAACATTGTCACATTTACCAAAAATATTTTAAAACATACGTTATAAGGGCTACCTCGAGGCACGCATCAAATGCCACGTCGCCTCAACGAACCAAACGCTGAACCATTTTTATTATGGGTAGAGATGATGGTTAAGGATCCCTGTTACTCGCGAAAAGAATTTAGCCCCAGTTTGTTTCAATGCCTTACGTACACGTTTGCAATTCTGCTTCATGGTTATTGGCAACGTTTGTATGTGAAGAGTCGTATAAAATTTGACTGAACCAGTTACAATAACGTTCCTACTACACCATGATACCCCTACAGCGTATTTTAGTAACGACGTAAATATACACCCAGGGATAACTGTAAAGAAAAACAGGGCTGGCCGCGATCTAGCAAAATATTACTATTTATTTCCAAGAGGTGAACATACCAACAGTGCACGTATATTTAGGGAGCTCCCGCTATTATAAACACGGGCACACACGCCCTTATAATAAAGACAGGCCAAACACAATAGAAATAAAAATATTTCTACACACAGGTACAAAAATACAGGGCACTAATTGTCTCTGAATGCGTACGTGCAGCAACACTGGGACAACACTACAGTCTAGCCGCAAACAGCATAAGCCAACTGGGGAAAGGCTACTGTCTGTTTCACCCTAGAATGACTAAATCATAAAACCACGTATGACTCTAAAACTGTTGACTGGGTGACTCGAAGGTACATATAATCCAGAAGGTATGTCTTGAGCGTGCCCTTAGGACGGCTACGTCCATTCGTAAATCCAGTTAATTGACGACAGTAATGAAACTAGGGCGAACCATATTATAGCGGGCTGAGCAAAATTAAGAGTCTCTCCATCAAACATAAGGCTCAAACATCGGGTTCTTCTCGACACGAGTCGTGACACAGAAACAACAGTTCAGCAAATACCTTCATGCACGAGGATTGGACGGGGTAGTCTCCAAGTCCCGGCCAGACCCCCGCAAACGTCCTGCCGCCTCATCGCGGTACTCGGTCGCACCACAATCCACGGATCCGAGAGGAAACCCAGCTCCACCATGTTTTCGACATCTCTGTCACTTGTGGCAGGTTCTGCCCTCCTGTACCTGATCCCTAAGGCTTAACAGGAGACAACTTACAGCTCTTAATACCGTGGGGGATGCCACCCAACCCGGGCCAGCCATTGATAACCAGAACACACCCATTAGAACTGGTGAAGATAGGGTAGTTGAATACCACTATCAGAGGGAGATACTCTCCTTCCAAACCCAGCTCCACCAGCTGGAAGTCGTCTTCACGAAAGCCCCCGTAATCAGGTCAGACAGGCAACAGCCCCACACAACTTCGACGACGAGGAAGGAACATCCGCCACCGAGCGCAGCCCAAACAGAACCGGCCTCATTTCACACACGTCGAACCACAAGCCAACTCCCGCGACGTCAGCGCATTCTCGCGGCGGTGAAGGCAGTCTTCCAAACTCGGGGCAGGCAACCCCAAAAAAAAAAAAAAAAAAAAAACTTAGATACCAGCGTGACAGGGCAGTAGAAAAGAAACAAACAAATAAGCACAAGCATAACGGCGTAGACGTAAGCAAAATATAGGACGCAAAAATAGTAACGGGCGGCTGCACCGTTACAACCACACGTCTGTGATTTGCCGGTAGAATACCAAGGTTCGTGAGAGTTAAAATATCCAATCGCTGACCACGAAGCAGAACTGCAGATGTGCACGTAAGGCACTGAAACAAAGTGGGGCAAAATGATTTTCGCTTAAAACAGGGGTCCCTAGTGATCGCGGGAAAACTTGACCGTTTGCTGGGTTTCAAAGCACGTTCAGCTTATCTGAAGATTACTGGCTTTCACTTGTACGAGGAGCTGTTACCCTATTTGACTGAGCCAATAAGAATCCCGCTGTTGTAATATTTGATGCCTGGTATTGGTCTACAAGCAGCTACGTTGTTTCAGACGTATGTCACCCAATCATACATGTTGCGAGAAACTGCTCTGTTTTCAAGGTTATTTTGGCACAAAACATTTTCGCGGTATTTTGTTGTTTGAACTTGTTTTTAAAGACAAACACAAGAACAGAAAAAAAAAAAAAAAAAGCAATCGCAGAGGAATAAAAAAAATCTCTGCAGAATACCTGTGACGATGTACTGGCTTTACAGTGAATAGATTCTATACCGTTTCAGTAAGGACAATTTTTTTTTCCTGTTTCATGTGACTGCTAGGAATTTGTCAGCGCTAGTAACAATAAAGTACCTTTACGGACGTTCGAAATCAGCGCAAGGGCAAATGACAGATAACGAACGAGCTTGTAGCTATCTGTATATACCAGCAAACAAGCGAAAAAAAGCAGGAACCCTAACAATTCAACATCAACTTTGCGAATGCAGTAGGGGCAAGTAATTATTCACGCGAAGCTACGGGCCTAGCATAAAGGCAGCCCACCCCCCCCCCCCCTTCCTGCCCGGTCCGCTCTAAATGTCTCTCTACTTCGATCCTGTGTATTCGTCCACGCCTCCTCTGCCAATTACAGTTCTTTCCAGCGTGAGCAGACCCTGATTGGAAGAGGAAGTCCTTCTCTCCGCTGAGTATTCAACTTTCTATTCGCCACTGTGATAATGCTGTCTATACAGCCTGCACAACATTTTTTGTCATGGCGACAGTATTACAAAAATACGAACTACGAGGGAGAAAATATAACCACTCTACTCCAAAATAAATACAAAAATTTACTTTTTTTTAAAGACAAAAGTGTTTTATTAAATAACTTTTTTTTTTTTTGCTGGATAAATAAATTTTTCTAGTCAGTATGGCAGATTCAAATCGGATAAAGTTTCTAATGTTCCTGTAATAATACTAGGTGCCCCGAAAAACGTTGTTTTGTCACATAAATAACTTATTGTAAGTGTGTAAGGATGTGGTATACAAGTGGAAGAGGCCTAATAATAAAGAAATTAATACATAATAATAATAGAGCAGCGACACCTGGTGGGGATAGACTGGTATCAGCTCGTGGGGATAACTGATCAATTATCACTTACACAGTTACCGATCGGGTTCTAAAATTATTAAATTAAAAATGTTTACTAAACAATAGCACTTAGAGTATAAAAAAATAGGTAAAAACCTATTCGCAGACTTACGGATTGTATATACAAAATTTCATTGAAATCGGTTAAGCCGTTTCGGAGGAGTATGGAAACAAACACTGTGACACAAGAATTTTATGTATTATATACAAATGTGAAACATAAATGAGAGGCAAAGACCGGAAGAAACTTGGAGTTACGTTACTAAGAAACAATTGTAAAGATATCGACTGTGTATAGACAAACGTGGGCAATACACACTTGAATACATTTCAAATAAGATATTTGCTATTTTAATTAGATCTTTATATTATTTTATGCACCTTTAACTGTATTCCGTTGTCTAAAATCATAGCGGGAGATACGTGGAGCCACTAATTTTTATTGAAAATAATAATGCTCCAATTTGTTTCATTGTCTTGCGCGCAAATTTGCAGCCTTGCTTCATGGTTATTGGCAGAGTGTATTTGTGCTGACGCGTTACTCTTTTGACTGATCCAATCAGAACATGGGTTACTGCGACACTACACGTCTGTGATTTGCGGATATAACCGTAGAACTTCCAATCACTGGCCATGAAGCAGAGCTGCAAGTTTTCACGTAAGGCACTGAAACGAGTTGGTTCAAATTTATTTCCACGAAAAACATATGTCCTTAAGGGGCTCGCCTACCACGCGCTTAAATGCGTTGTAGCGTGTTCGGAAATACGTTATTTAAAATAAACTGTTACACATATGTCCAATGTGCCTATGTGCGAAAAGAAAACACACTCCAAACGATAACTGAAGAGTAGTTTCAAAGCATCACGTCAATAAAAAAAAAATCGTAGCTCCTCAAAATGGCTAAAATCAACTTTTCCAACTTGTTATACCTGAAGAACTACTCACGGGATTCGTGTGAAACTACTACAGTAGCATGCAATGGAATGTACTTAAAACTTTCCGCCATTAAAACGATGTGGTCACCACTAAAATTATCAGTAGACATTAAACCGAAGTGCAGAAAATATCTTAAAGCATAAAACCAAAGTGGAGCAAATATCTTATGACATTATACCGAAGTGGAGCAAAAATCTTAAAACATTAAAACAATGTTGGGCAAATATCTTAAGACAGTAACCCAAAGTGGAGCAAATATCTTAAGACATTAAACCAAAGTGGATCAAACATCTTACGACATTAAACCAAAGTGGAACAAATATCTTAAGACAATAAACCAAATTGGAGCAAGTAATACCTTAAGACGTTAAACCAAATTAGAGCAAATAATATCTTAACACATTAATCCAAAGTGGAGCAATTATCTGCAGACATTAATCCGAAGTGGAGCTAATATCTTAAAGCATAATACCAAAGTGGAGCTAATATGTTAAAGCATAATACCAAAGTGGAGAATATATCTTAAGACATTAAACCGAAGTGGAGCAAATATCTTAAAGCATTAAACCAAAGTGGGGTAAATATCTTAAGAGAATAAACCAAAGTGAAGCAAATATTTTAAGACTTTAAACCAAAGTATAGTAAATATCTTAAGGCATTAAACCAAAGTGGAGCAAATATCTTAAGACATTAAACCAAAGTGAAGCACATATCTTCTCGCGAAAATGAAGGGGGGGGGGGGTTTCTAATCCTCAGTTGTATGTGTTATCGTAGAATTCGAACGAAATTAGTCTATTTCTCTGGCGTCGGACGGGGAATCTGATATCTTGCAAGTTGTCTTCCTGTGGCGATACATCTTCGCTGCAATTTCTCCTTCTGGACTGACATTTTCTTTTACAGCACGCCTGAATACTTTTCCGTACTGCCGTAGCAGGGAATGGTTTCTATGACTTGGGGTTGTTGTTAAGAAGCAGTCATCATCCCATCAGTACATGCATGCACGGTAGAAATAAATAAATAAAAAACTTTTACGAGTCTTTTCCTCTGCTTTTATTAGTCAGATTGCACTCCTTGGCACAATCTTCGTGAATTGTTACTCATCCGTTTTGTGTTATCGCCCTTCTCTGGCAGTCCTGAGATGTAAAAAAAAAAAATAGCGAAATAAATGTTTAGCTTGCAAAGGGTTTCCCACTACGAGGGAAAAAATTACTGGTTTTTCCCTATCGACCCGAGTAACTTCGGCACGTTTCTCTTCAGTTCATCAGCGCTGTTAACGTTTGCTGGTTAAGCTGAATGTTATTAGTTTGGCAAGTTTCAGTATTTGCCGCAAGTAATGTTGTTTAACACTCGTTCGCAATGGCTTATGTCGAATTGCGTATATCAGTTCAGTTTATTAGTAACCAATTGCTTGAATTATTCAAAGACACACACGCCACACACATGTGTATATAAGTGTATGTGTGTCTGTGTTTTAATTACTGATATACGTATAGTGTTAGTGTATGTAAATTGTCATACACTTTAAATAAATACACTTTAAATAAACAAATATATGTAAAGCTAATACGAAACCTTTTATGTGTTATCACAAAGGTATTCTAATATAGTTGACTTCAGCGCTTTTGGTTTCCACAGTAAATAATGTAATTTCTGTGATTAGGGTACTATTTTAGTTTTTTGTTTGAATAAGAGTCTGAAGATGGAAAAGTTTCGTAAAAATAAAATACTATGAATTTTATTTTACATTATTCTTAGGGATTCTGCCTACTTATTTCCCATAACCATGGAGTTTAAATAAAGAATCGACATAAAAATTAATTCTGAATGGCATTATTTTAAAGATAAAACTTTCACCAAACAAGAAGTGTTCTACGTAAATTTTCTGATAAAATATTGTTAACAGATGGAGGATTAAAACTTTAATTATTTGCTCATACATTTTTTGTGATATACGTAAATTTTTAAATTACATTTTAAATGTCAAGTGTGTGTATGTGTTTCTGGCCAGCTGGTTTTCTCGGGAATCTCCCGTTTCCCCCGCCTCATAATTCCGGCATTGCTCCATACAACATGTGAACCCTCGCCAGTGCTAAAGACCCAGATGCTTAGTGGCGAACAAAATATGTTCACTTCATTTTACGTGGCAGTTTTCTTGTATAAATTACCGTAAAACGGGGCGAATAGGAACAGTGGGGTGAATAGGAACGAAAATTTACAACCAAATTTTTAATATAAAACCTAAATTTAGAGAAACGATATTGGCACGTAAGAACTACTTATAAAAGATAGAGTCATTAAAAAAACATGTTTTGCTGGTGAGTTGTTGGCGAAAAGTGGGGTTGAAATTTCGTTCCTATTCACCCCGCTGTTCCTATTCACCCCATTTCACGGTACACGTAAAATTATTTTGACTTTGTAAATTAGTACGTCTGTTTGCTTGAAATTTGTTTACCGAATCTTTTTTTTCGGTATTAGCATTGTTAGTTTCTAATAATTTGTATTTGACACGCTTTACAATGTGCTTAAGACGGTCGCCTGGTTGGCGCTTGAACGGCGCGCTGCATGTTCGGAGTTATGTTTTATCTCAGAGACGAGTAAACGTGCGCCCACAGTGCTTATCTACGAAAAGAAAACACAATTCAGACTACTTGTGAATGTGACCCTCAAGACACCACGCACATTGGAAGCTTTATTTTGAAGCCCTCGAACTTTGCTAAAAATCTGCATTTTCACGCACTTGTTTCTCAGGATATATGTAACCGATTTGTTCGAAATTGAGGTCTACAAGTGCATTAGATTTTGCTGCAGTGACGCGTCAAATAAAATTATTGGCTCACCGCTTAAAGTCCCACAGTAAAAACTTTACGGCGGGAACACTACGCGCGCGTTTACAACTTTGTCCGTAGAGGCGATATTACAATACACGAGCCGGCCGATGTCGCACGTAGCGCCTCATCGATTTTGCCTCACACTCACACAAACATTCCCTTCACCAGGCGATCGCTGTAGCTGGTTCTCGAAACATGGCATTTTGCTCCATATAGGTTGTTCGCATTAAACTGAGCACTCTTCAACACTTATGATAACCAAGTACTCTATTTAGATAGGACCAAAAATATAAAGTTTTGAGTGGGGTGAAACATTTACAGTGGTTTTTGCTTACATAGATGTTTTCATATGACAAATAGGAAAGGCGACTCTAAATAGGCTGGGGAAAAAAATTTCGCAGTGCTCGTTTTATCATGAACAGTCTATAGCTTCTTATAATAGATAGCGCCTTTGCGTATAGGCAACACGTATAGCCCCTGTGTGAGGCATGGTGGCCAGTGTGTAAGGGACGTCTCCGCTGGCGCCTGAATAGTGGCGTAGCGTCACACGTGTTATTTTTTTTATGCAAAACTGACATAAGTGTTTCCAGCTCGTTTAATATATTTAAAAAGAACACACGTAGAGCCAGTGCTTTATGTAAACTCTGTTTCAAGTAAGTTTGGATAAATCTGACAGCACCTTATGGGTAATAATGTTTTATATTATCGTCATTTGTTGCACAATGTAAGATATTTTTAGCTCTAAAATGAATCTGAGATGTCTATTTCAGTATTTGTACTGCAAAGTTTGCCTTGTGAGGTGACAAAAATAACAAAATATTACAAATTATTGCCCATAAGTTGCTGTCAAATTTATCGAAACTTAATGGAGTATACCCATCTCCTGCAGCTCTTCTCCGTGGCTCATGTCTGTCTACCTATGTGTGGAGGCGTGGCACATTTGACTGTGCCAATCAGAACAAGCTTACTGCGACACCACACGTCTGTGATTTGCTGGTAGAACCCCGAGACACTGAGAGATCAGTCACTGATCATGACTGTACTGTAAATATTTTAAATTATTAATAAGTGTTAATGATGCGTGAATACGTGGCTTTAAAGATAGTTTGAGTTTTCAATCAATAAGACAAAATAAAAACAATGCTATTTTACTGTGATGTACGAACCTTTATCCCAGACAGAAATCAACTTCAATAAAAAAAGGTACTTGCTATTAGCAGTTGAAATACAAGAATACTGAAAAATAAAAAGTAATGATATGAAGAGAAATATAACACCCCGAAGGGCAAGAAAGTCCATGAGGAGTAAAAAATAAAACAGGAAAGAAGAAAATAACTGACCACGAAACAGAACTGCAGATGTGTAGGCCAATAGGTGGTTCGGGATAAAGTGAGCACTCGAAATTTCCCTGCTAAAGTTCTATTTTCAGACAACTCGTATCTTTCCGCGCGTAACGGTTAATTACAGGACATGTGTATGGACACGTCACTTAATGTATGCACGTGTACAATAAATTGTGCAGTCGGTAGGAACCTATATAGTTTGATCTAAAAAATTTATTAATTATATAAAACACAATTATGTCAATTTCGGTTGAGTTTTTATATTGTTGTATTTATATAGGAAAATACATAGACCTATAGTGAGTAATTTTGCTGCCAACCATACAAGCAATAAGACAACTATAGTTAATCTTATATTATACACAGTAACGGCTAGTGATATTTTTCAAAGGTTAAGTTTTTAGTGCACACTTTACGCCGAATGATCTATACATAAGGCATTGAAACACTTGCATAGAAAATTATTTCCTTAAAAAATAAGGAACAATGGCTCCAAACATGTACTTTAAGCTATGATTATATGTTTTTAAACTACGGCGCACCTATTATAAAAACAATTTTTCGGCCCCTGAAAACGACTTTTCCGGAGTGTTATTGTACTGGCATGTCCCGTGTACTATTATTTTTATTAATGTTCATAACGAGAACGTGAAACTATTTTTAATCGTAATTTTTAAAGGGAAAACTGCCGTTACGTAACATTTTTGAGCACCAGATGGGTACAGAGGTGAGACTAGAACGGAATAATTACACGCCATTTCAGTGACTTGCACCTACGATAGAGGCTAGCGTGAGGCTTGATAAGCGTTCTGTGTCGTCCTTGCGTGTTCGATACCTAGAAGTGCGAGAGCGATTTTATTTCTAACCTACCCTAATCTACTGTGTTATGTCGGAGACCCGGGGAAGGAGCGGGACTAAGTGCGTCTCAGGTCTGAGCCCCATACGCCTACAAGGGAGAAGTTTCATGTAGAGGAGGCATGCATCGCGGCAGAGAGGGATTGGGCAGACATGGCCGCAATTGGGGCCATGTCTACCTCCCTAAGTGTACATATAGCTAAGCCATAGTCTAAGAAGAGAGAGGGAAGAACCGGCATAGACACCGTGAAAACCCTGTCGACAGAATAGGAGTGTAACCACTCGGCAGTTACATGCATTAAAAATAAAATGGCACAGGAGAGAGTAGGAAGGTTCAGGTTATTAGTAGAGTTGTGACGTAAGAGTGCGGCAGGGGGGTGGGGTGGGAACAATGTTTAATTTCTTTATTTATGTTCCTTTCATTTTAAGGAGGGCGCTGGTTTTAACCAGGGGGTAAGCACAATACCGTGGTGGAGAGCGAGGATATAATGGCGCCTCGCCCTCCCGTATCCCCAGTAGATACCTGTATGCGGAAGCTGTAAGGAAGGGACAACTCATGCAGTCTTCTCATCCTGATGTGCCATGTTTCCACTCCGCTCAGCGACATGTACCCTACAAGTCAGTTTACAATTGTCTTTCAAAAAATTGTCACCTGCATCATAACATTTCTCGTTATCATAATAAATAATCTCATGAGACTTTTCTCGAACAAATATGGAAATAGAAGGAACAAGATTTGTAAATAGACTACAGTGTGATCTACTGGCAATGAGGCAAGTCGTTAATGTGTAAGGGCTAGTTCGGAACGCTAGATTTCTGGCTGGACGGGATCAACCAAAGGCCATACGCACAATTTTGTGCAGTAAGTGAAGTTAAGTGGTTGTCGGAATTACCTTGATTGTTCCTGTATGTTCTGTCTAGTAACAACATGTTCTGTATAGTAACTATATGTTCTGTAGAAATAACAATACGTTCTGTAGAGTAACAATGTAATGTATAGTAACAATATGTTCAGTAGAAATATCACTATGTTCTGTATAGTAACAATGCAGTGTATAGTAACAATATATAAAGTATAGTAACAATATGTTTTGTATAGTAACAATATGTTTTATATAGTAACAATATGTTATGTGTAGCAACTATGGGCCGATATTATAAACCTCTTTCGAATGACAACCTACTGCTATCCCCATAGAGAAAGCATTGGTGAGCAGTTGGTTGTCATTCGAAAGAAGTATATAGATACGGCCCTATATGTTCTGTATAGTAACAATATGTTCTGTATAGTAACAGTATGTTCTGTATAGTAACAGTATGTTCTAAGAAGTAACAATATGTTCTGTAGAAGTAACAATGTGTTTTACAGAAAGAGCAAGAAGCATCTTTCTTTTACATAAAATATTGATGTAAAAGCAAACCAGATAATATTGGCAGTTGTCCATTATTATAACCGGTATGAGATATTCACTGGTGACCTATATTGTTGTTACGTGGTATTATGAAAGGAGAAAGATTTTAGTATCTAAGTAACTGCAGAAACAGTTATTTTCGCCGGTTTAGGGCCGCGAGAATATAAGCTTTAAAGACAACTGGAGGACCTATTCGCATTTATAACGTTCTTTAAATGCTTATTTTAAGTAGCTATTATTGACTAATACTGAGCAGTTTTACAATATATTTGTTATGTTTGCAACATTGCGGACTGCTTGGCTTCCGCATAAATGTTGTGATGCACTGCAAGGTATGCTAGGTGTACACGGTACACTTTTACAAGGAAAAAACTTGACAAGTAATGTCAGAACATTTATCAGTCCAGGCACTACTACAAGGATGTCGCAGGTAAGTTAAGTGGTCTACATTTTCCAAATACCTGTGTAGACTAGTGGGATATATTTTCGTGGTTAGGCCTAGTGTGTTTGATGTGAAACAAAATAATCTTTGACGTCTTGTCATATTTTACAAAATACTCTGCAATTTTACAAAATTCTTCTTGGAAATTGGTTGCCAAATTTTTTTCGCCCTTACAAAAAATTGTTAAATCACGAAAATTATTTAGTTTTGAATGCACAATGTAAATATACAAAATTATTTTTACATATACAAACGGATTTATGTTTCCAAAGCTTTCCAGTAAAGTTTGCAATTGTTTCGTAAAGTTACAAAAATAATTTTTGGAAAAATAGTTCCCAATTTTGTTTAAACGTAAAAGTACAGATATGTTTATGTTTACCCTACAGGGACGGAGCCTTGGGAACGGAATTTGCAGCGGGGGGAGGGGGGAGGGTCTAGGTGGTAGGGTTGTGAAATGGGTACTTGAATCATTCAACAGCTGTCATCAGTTGTGTTAAAATGACAGTACTTGCCGCGACGCGGTTATCGACGAACTGGCTCGATTGTCAGAGTCCGGCTTTTATGGCTTGCCTACGATACAGCGCTGTCCTGCAAACTGAATGTTTACCCAATAATTCATCACATCACCACTGCGCGTGGAAAACAACTCTGTAGATGGATATTACCGCTGTATTTCTGTCCGCTCGTTAGGCTTCGTCGTTCTGTTGTTTCTATCGATGAGTGCGGGGCCGCGGTAGGCGTAGTGGCTAGAGAACTCGCCCCCCCCCCCCCCAAGGCGATCCGGGTCCGATTCCCTGAGAGGTCGGTCCCCGGATTTTCGCAAGTTAGAATCGTGGCCGACGATACCGCTGATCGGCGGGTTTTTTTTTCAGGTATCTGCCCTTTCCCCGACCACTTCATTCCGGTGCTCCTCCGTACACACCTCATGTCACCCCTCACCAGCGCTGAAGACCTCGATCGCCTTGGTGAGAGGTGAGTTATTTGACCACTCGGCCACTGTGCAACCTCCTATTTTTTGTGAGGAAACCTATTAAGAGTGCGTGTTAGATAAATAAACGCTGAAAACGTCAATTGACGTCTACCCTCTTTTCAAAGCCAATATAGATAAAATACTCAATGACAATCCTAGATAATGGTATTTGCCAACTGTATGAGTAAATATTTATCCAGAATTACTAATTCGTTACGCGTGATTTCTTGCGCCGCAGTTGAATGCACATGGTACCGGCGTCAGAGATTGTGCCTCAGAAGTTCGTAACATTGGAAACAATTTTGTTTAAAACGTTGGCTAAAACTATTGTCTAGGATTGCTATTGATTTCTTTTCGCAGATTGGCTTCAAGAAACCTACAGTCATAGATTAATGCTTTTAGCGTTGAATTATGTACCACGCCCTCGTAAGACAATGATCTTTAGTTTATACTGTTTTTGCGTTAGTTATTTTTTTAAGTTTAAACGAGAACAATTATAAAAAACCGGCAGGCAGTTCTGATGAAAATTGTTACGGTAATTAAATAATTAGCTAAAACCATAGTATTTACTGCCTTAAAAAAATCAGCCAACATGGAGAAGACGATTTTAAACGAAACTGTCAGACGGATTCATTTTATATCTGCTCTCGTTTAGGCGTAATTAATTAATATCGCTAAAAAGTAGAGAGCATGGCCTTAATAGTAAAACGTGTTTTCGTATCTTTAGTCCGGTTTATCTTCTACACTCACAGATATTCCACTCCAGCCAATGTCTACGTTAGTTTCCAGCCTCAGAGTGTCTTCTATACGTATACGAGATCACATCCGGCTGTCTCTCTAAGTGTACGTTCGTAAACCGCTTGCTCAACTCTTTGCTGTGTAAGGACGCTCCTTAAATGTAAGACCGTTATACGTGATCAAATATTTATTGAATTAAATTACTTGCAAATGAAACGAAATATAGCTTAATGATCATTCAATATATTTGAAGTGATCATTTGACAATTTATGTAATAATTTTATACCAGTCTAACAAATTATAAATTCCATGATCTGCTGTTTATGTTAGTTTTTATATAGAAAATACTACATTTATTTATTTTGTTATCTTAAAAGCGTGTGTATAGAATTAGACTACGCTGTGTTGTATTTGTATTGCTAGAAAACATTTTATCGATGGTTGCAAAGCTTAGTTCATTTAATGGTAGAAATTGTTCGGAACGTAAATCTTTGAATAAATTTTATACATTCAATAAATAAAAAGATAATTTTCCAGGTAATGGCGTCTATGTAATTTCCCGTGGAAGTCAAGAAAATGAAGTCGATTTTAAGTTGGTAATTTAAAGATAAAGTCGATGGTGTGGAAGTTTTAGTGACCAACCATTGAAAAAATGATTAGAATAGTAAAGTTAATATGTCAGAGAAACATTTTGTAGACAAATTCTATATATGTTTAATCGATAGTAAAAAAAATCACGCAGGATAGTGTCTGTACTTTTAGGACATTAAGAAATCTGGACAAGTGCCTCTTCTAATCCTGCACTAAGACTGAGTGATAGTCACCATCTTGAATTTGTATTTTGTGTCATTACTTTTCTTCTGGGTAAATTTTTGGAACTTTAACCTAACTGCAGAATATTATACATAACGATAGAATTTTAGACAACACAAATCTGTATTTTCCGTAACAGTTGTTATAGATCGAATTTCAATTAGAAAATTATTATTATTTTCTTAACAACAGTAACGGAAAATAAAGATTTATGGTGGTCGTTGGCTTTTTCCTGTAGAACTTTAAGAGGACGTGGTACATAATTCAACGCTAAATGAATTAATATACAACTGTAGGTTTCTTAAAGCCAATTTGCAAAAATTAAACAATGGCAATCCTAGACAATAGTTTTAGCCAACGTCTTAAACAAAATTGTTTCCAGTGTTACGAACTTCTGAGGCACAATCTCTGACGTCAAACCTCATGCATTTAACTGCGGCGCAAGAGATTACGCGTAACGAATGAGTAATTCTGGATAAATTTTTTCTCATAAAGTTGGCAAATACCATTATCTAGGATTGTCATTGAGTGTTTTATCCATATTGGCTTCGAATAAATCGTACAAATCAACTGATATTTTCAGAGTTTATTTATTTACCACACACTCTTAAGCGGTGAACCTACTTTTGTTATTTGCGGAAAGTACGCAGTTAAGTCCAGCGCGTGATTTTATATTTTTGTTTTACTATCAGTTTGGAATTTGTTACGTAACAGCAGTCTTAAAAAGCGGTTGATACACTGAAAAAACGGTTTTGTGATGACTGCAAAACACTTTGTCAATATGGACCTCACCAAATTTTTTTGTAGTGACTACTACAATTTTTTGCTTTCCCCAATAATGTTTTGCAGTGATAGCCAAAAAATTTTGTAACCAGTGCAAAAATATTTGGTGAGGTCCATATTGACAAAGTGTTTTGTAGTCACCACAAAACCGTTTTTTCAGTGTAACCAGTTTGAGTTCACTGAAAGAATGTTTTAAAGTTTGATATTTAGTAGACAAAGTATATAAACATAGTTTTTAATGTATTTTATTTATTTATTTAGATAAATGTATGGAATAACATGTTTCGTGTAGCATTTCTCTAAAAAATCTTTCTAACACGCTGCAACAATATTAAGTTATACGTTCGTGAGTTTAGGCTACATCGGTTCCAAAACCACCAGGTATGAAGATAATACAGTCACTTGTCGCCTTCTTCTACCACACGTAAGTGAAACCAGGAAGCCAGACATTTCTTGCTATTGAAAAGTCGACGGGAAGAAGGCGGACGAAGTATGAATTAATTTTTTTTCCATTTCAGTTAACATTCAAGAAGGCGAAGTGGAAGCTATCTAAATTTCAGTCTGTAAGATTGCCGAAAATTGTCTTTGCCTTCTTGGAAATGAATTCTACAACGTACGCACGTCTTTTCCTGAAAATCCTGTTGTTAATAATGAAACCACGTCGAGCGAAAACTAATAAACGGAGAAGTATGCAACTGCCGTCGCTTTAAATTATTTTTATTGCAATTTTTTCTTTCTGTTGTAACTTATTCTTTGTGTCCTTTATGTATTATGCTTAGAATACACTTACTTCGAGAATACTTTTAACCGTTGACTGCGATTAGTTGCCAAAATTCTAATGTCACCGGGAGAAAAGGGACAAGGAATTGTGGGAAATTAGGTGCGGAGGTCCAAATGTTTGGTATTTTAAGATGTTAAATTAAAATATAAGGGTTTCCAGCAAGCCATCGCTTATTGTTAGAGACATGCAAAATTCGCGTTATTTTCTGACAGCTGACTAGACTCCAAGTGACTATAGGCCCTAGGCTGGTTCGACGTCTCCCGCTGGCAGGTATTGTCGTGACTTGCCGCGGAGAATGCTTACACGGCAGAGGCCAATCTCTGTAAAGACGTAACACACGTAAATGTCAACACATAAAAGTTCGTGGTCAATTGAATCGTAGATTATGCTCTGTTATGTATAGGAAAGTGAAGTTTAGTCTGCTGCCAAATGATAACGCGAATTTCGCATGTCTGTACTTATTGTTAATTTAATACAAGTCAACAAGGAATGCAGATTCTCTAATAACACACCTTTTTTAGTTTTCAGAAGCTCAAGAAAGATAATTAATGCAAAAGAAGTTGGACGGGGAACTATAAGGGCGACCTTGAAGCGCGCATCAAATGCCGCATCGCTAGAGCCAGTGATTTTTGGTGAAAAAAAAAAAAAAAATATGCAACAACTGGTTTCAATGCCTTGCGTGCTCACTTGCAATTCTGGTTCGTGGTTATTGGCAGAATATAACAGGGCAGAGGCGTGGCTCATTTGGCTGTACCAACCGAAACAATGTTACCTCGACACCACACGCCCGTGATTTGAGGGTAGGACCCCGAGACGTCGAAAGTTAAATACTTCCAATCTCTGACCATGAAGCAGAGATACAGTTGTGCACATAAGGCATTGAAACAAATTGTTGCAGAATTCTTTTCACCAAAAATTACTGGCTCTAACCCGGGTCCTCTGTAATGCGAGTCCAATTTGTAACTGTTTTGCCACCTCGCTCGGCAGTATCTTAGATCGGAATTTGAAGAAAATATATAAACGTACAGCACACATTATCTTTAATATTACGGCAATACATTGATGGTGTCACCACTGAATGTTTCATAGGGGCGATATATCGCAAGAAGTCTGTATACCAGTTCAGTGACCTGATCTTAGAGGTTATGATTCAAGCTACTGGTGTTTGGTGAAAAGTAAGTTGCGTCAACTTGTTTCATCGTCTTACGTGCACATCTGCAGCTGTGTTTAGTCTTAGTGCTGAGAAGTCGGTCATTTTACAATGCGGATTAGAATAATGTTGCTGAGACACCACATATCTGTTATTTGTGAATAGAACCACAACGCGTTTAGAGTTAAGAGGCCTCCCTATAGATAGGCTGCGTTTGTGTGTGTGAGGCAGGAGCTGTAAGGTTGCCATTAACTGACGTATATAATATATTATCGCCTCTCCGCGCAAGCCACTCAGATGGCGTGCAGTGATTTACTATTATCTTTTTTCTTATGAAATTGTAAGTGCTGACCACACTATTTTATTTAGGCCACAGCGTAGTTTGTATATTTGTGTTTTTAGAATCCAGTTGTTACTTTTGCAGATATGGTAGCCTGGAAAACCCATTCATGGACATTTAAAGGGGCCCGAAATTGTGGTTTTAAGTAAACCCGCCGAATTTTCGGAACTATAGCGACATAGTTTGAATTGTGTCTTCTTTTCGTATACACACAATTACAATGCGCCTATAGTAGTTTCGTAAAAAAAAAAAAAAACAGTTGCAACTCGCTGCAAAGCATTTCAAGCACAGGTAGGGAGGCCGCCCCCCCCTCCCTTTTAAATCATCCAATCACTGACCATGAAGCAAAGCTGCAGATGTGCACACTAATTAGGGCCACGAACTTTTCCTGAAAAGAATTTTGCCATAATTTGTTTCAGTGCTGTACGAGCAAATTTGTACTTGTGCTTCGTAGTCAGTGATTGGATGTCTTAAGGGCGCGGTCTACCGCATTTTTCATCACCATTATTTTATTTTTCATTCGTACCAGATATTTTTTTCTTATTTTAGACACAAAATTTAACTAAATTTGGCTCTTAAGAAATTTTTTTATCTCATAGTTTTCGCGTAATGGCTTGTTAAAGTAATATTTTGCATATTTACGTTTTAAGGACTACACTAAAACCAACTGAGATACCAAACTAAAAAAAAAATCACAGTGTAGTCGTTAAAACGGAAACATGTAAAATACGACTTTAACATGCCATTACGCGAAAACTAAAATAAATAAAAAAATTTCATAAGAGCCAAATTTAGTCACATTTTGTATCTATAGTAAGAAAAAAAATATCTGATACAAATTAAAAAAAAAATGGTGATGAAAATTGCGGTAGACCGCGTCCGTAACTCTCACAGACGCGTGTTGTTGCAGTAACCTTATTGTGATTGGCTCAGTCAAATGGGAGACGTCACTTTACAACGACACACTGCCCATATCAACGAATCAGAACTGGCGTTCTGAACGTAAGGCACTGAAACTAACTGGGGCAAATTCTTTTCGAGAAAATGTCATTACCGTACACGTAAGGCACTGAAACAAGTTGACGAAAAGTAGTTCTCACCAAAACTCAGTGGTTGTATGGTATGAGAGGCTATGCTGCCTTTAGCGCTTCCATCATTCTGGGGCTCATATCCGCGAAACTTGTCCATCTAGGCAGTCATCTTAAGGGCATGGCCCCGAGTTTCTTCGCATTTAACGACAATTATTTTTAAAACATAAATGGAAGCCGATATTGTAAAATCGCTTCCTAACTTTGTTATGACTGATTTAAACTGCTTACTTTAATTTTGTCGAGTCAGAAGATTGCAAATTAGTTGTTAATTAGTTAATTAACGAAATTTCCTTTTAATTGATAAATTAGCTATACTCATCATACAGATAGTCTCGAAAAATTACATTGCATAGTAAAACCAATTTGCGAAAAAGTTGCGAAGCAATTTCACGATATCGACTCTCGTATGGATTTAAAAAAATAATTCTCTTGAAAGCCGAGAAACTCGGGCCCAAGCACGTGAGACGTGCTGTAACGTAATACGACAAGTAAAAATGTTTTCAATACGTTTATCTACGAAAAGAAGACACACCTCAACGTGCGTCCGTATAATTTAAAAATAAATGCCGTCCGGTAATTAAAAACATTCTTTCCAAGCTCCTCAAATCTGCAAAAAAAAATAAATAAATAAATAAATAAATTACTTTCTCACGTTGCTGTAGCTGAGAAATTATCAACCGTTATCGGGAAACCAAATCACAGAAACCTGCATTGGCCTTTGCCTCATACTTTTCACTAATAAAGTAACAGGGTTATCGCTTGAAGTCCCATCGATAACCATTGTCTATGAAAACAGTGTACGTTAGTTTAGTTCTCCGCACCTAGGGGCGATGAGGTGTCTGACGGGCGTGTTATATTCGACTTTTCGCCTTCCTCGTAACTCTTGGGAAATGCATCTTTCAGTCTTGACTACGATAGAGAGATAGCATGTAAGATTTTTGGAGCAATCTCTGTAATTGTGAGAAGTTTGCCGCTGGTAAAGTTTCCAAGAACACGGCAGAAACGCGGGCGAGCGACGGTTGCGCACGACAACACAAGTCAGTCTGGCGTGCCGGATCTGTCGCTAAGGATTTATAGCTCGTATCTCTTGTGGTCGGGCTCGGGAACTTTCTCCTTATCGACCTGAACTCTTCGCCGCGTGATTTGTGCGTCTAGGTTGATAGAACCTGAATCCTTCGTGTCAGGCAAAAGTCGCTCCACTCTACTTTCTCCACTGTGCGGCGAGCCATTGCTACACTGTAAGAAATTCTTGTGCATTTTACAAAATATTGCACTGCTGATTGACACTGTGAAAACTATATGTGAATTTACTGCGCAGGTTAATACGAGTGTTAGGAAACCAGGAATGATAAAGATTGTTCCCACTACATAAATGTTTGCTATCCAGTGTATTATTAGGAAACAGTCAAATGGATACTGATGTTACTAGACTCGTATTGTATCAATGCTCAGCATCAATACCTTTTCAGTGATATTTTACAGTGACAAACATTCATAGAAAGTACTAAGGTCTGCATTGTGAAATCTTGGGTTTATACGGGAAGGGCAAGTTAACAGACAAATCACGGTCTTTCATATGTGTTGGTTGAAGTAAAGTTAATGTGATTAGAAATTTCCTCACGCAGGATAGTGAAAGATAATAAAGGTAGGGCCCTGTAGTTTTCGCGAAAAGAGTTTTGCCTCACTTTGTTTCAGTGTCTTACGTGCACACCTGCAGCTCAACTTCATGATTATTGGCAGAGTGTTTTTGTGCAGGGTTCTTATTAATTTGACTGTGCCATTAGTACACGGATTACTGTGACACGACACGTCTGTGATTTGTAGGTTTAGTCTCCAGACGTTGTATGTTAAGGCATACAATCACTGACCATAAGAAATCAGAGATGCAGGTGCGCACGTAAGGCATTGAAACTAAGTGATGCAAAAATCTTTTCGCGTAATCTACCGGGCCCTACCTATGGGACTTTAAGGGCTTGGGCCCGAGTTTCTCGGCTTTCGAGAGAATTATTTTTTTAAAATCCATACGAGAGTCAATACCGTAAAATTGCTTCCTAACTTTTTGCAAATTAGTTTTACTATGCAATGTAATTTATTGAGACAAACTGTATAGTCAGTATAGCTAATTTATGAATCAAAAGGAAATGTCGTTAATTAACTAATTAGCAACTATTTAGCAGTCTTCTGACTCGACAAAATTAGAGTATGTAGTTTAAATCAGTCATAACAAAGTTACGAAGCGATTTTACGATATCGGCTCCCATTAATGTTTTAAAAAATAATTGTCGTTAAATGCGAAGAAACCCGGGCCCATGCCCTTAAGCAAAGATGTTAGAAGGATCCAGATGGATCATGGCGCCGGGAATTGTAACCAAACAAACGCTTGACGTGGTTGGTACCAATATGGCCGACTAATTTAAAAATTGAGGAAACTTTAGTTATGAGATGTGTAAACAGGGCTAAAATATAGAGTTTTCAACCTAAAACATATATTAAAGAGCATAATACATTAATTTACCATTACAAATTCCAGCCTGATGTGAACTTTTGAGGTTAAATCAGTATGGCGGCTGGCAAATTTGGTGGCTACCTCCCCCCCCCTCTTGGCTTCACACCCCTCGCCAACATTCAGACCTTATGCTACCCCCGTGCCCCTAAGGGTGTTCACATTATTTCATTTGTAGACAGCATAGTTCAAAGTGTAACGAATGTTGCTATAGTTGTGTTTTTCGAATCCGGTTAGTTGTAAAGATATGGCAGTATGTAAAATCCATTTTTGGCCATTTTGAGGGGCTGAAAATGATTTTTATAATAAATGTTACGAATTTTTTAAACTATACCAACATAGTTTCAAGTTTGTGTTCTTTTCGTAGATGTACATAGCGCGATAAGTAGTTTCGCAAAAAAAAGTAAGCTATAGCCGTTACTCGCTGCAACGCATTTGCAGCGCAGGTAGGCAGGCCCCTTAAGATGGAAATTCGAACAGCTCTTTTTACGTTCCCCCCTCCCCCTTTCACGGCTTATTGTGCCCTTGTATTGCAGGAATAGTTTAAATATGAAATCAGTCAACTTTCCTCGCAATAAAGCAGTATATCTAATCATAGATAAATGCGCAGGGATAGTTTTGTTCCTAATATTGCTTGCAGTGGAGCGGTGTGTGTAAGGGGGAACACAGGTAGGGGAAGGGAACGAGCGACCTTGACCACACACCCCTAATGCCCGCCGCGGTAGTACTACTACACTAGTGTATGGGGAGAGGATAGGGGGATGTCGGGCGCGGTCGATGACTCGGGGCGGAATGTGCCGGAGTTGGCCGAGTAGCTGCGGGGAGCCCGGAGCCCCCGGACCGGGCCGCCAGTGCGGGTCGATGCTCCGGGCAGGTAGGCCGGCCGCGCCGCTCCAATAAGGGCGGCACTCGCTCGCGACGACGGCCGGCAGCGGGTGATGCGCGACCTACACGACGACCACCTCTTCTGTTGTCACCACCGCGGCCATGTTCACCTGCCTCTGGCACTGCTGGTCATGGTGAGTGCTCCTACCTAACCTATATACAACCTTCCCTATCAACCTTACCCACCCACCTACCTACAAATAGAGACGGGAACAATTCAAGGGTTCAATGACCTGTAGGCTATCCTGCAAGAATATATGTGTATCCAAGCAGACAGCAGCTGATACGGTGGTATGGGGCATCTTAAGGTATATTTAGAGATGATGGTATATTGCGAAAATGTTTTATGCCGACATAGCCTTGAAAACACTGACACAACGTAGCTGCCTACGGACCGATAACAGGCATAAAATATTACAATATCGGGATTCTTATTGGCTCAGTCAAATAGGGTAACAGCTTTAAGTACAAGCTAAAGCCAGTAATATTCTGGTAAGCTGAACGTGTGTTGAAATCTAGCAAACAATCAACATTTCCCGCGATAAACCATCATCTCTAGGTATATATTTTTATTATTGGTGCAGAGACTTCCAGGAGATATCAAATAAGCAGGGACAGGAAAATTTCGGGAATTCAATGATCTGCATTTTAGAATCAAATATTCTGTGTATAATCAAGCCACGACCGTTTGTCCGATATCTGCTACTCAGTGGAACAACAGACAATGAACGAATAGACGGATCTTTAGTATGCATAGGACGATTGATTCTAACCTGCAGGTCATTGAACTCGCGAAATTTTCCTGTCCCTAGTGAATGGATGTTTAAATTCTCACTTGTCTTGAGTTTCTTCTAGCAGATCACATATGTCTGGTGCCACAATTGTCTTACTATGATTGGTGCAGTGTCTGAACAAAGACACGCTGACAATAACTATGAAGCAGAGGTGTCGATGTGCACGTAAAGCAATGAAACAAAATGGCAAATTATTTTCGCGACGGAGTCTTGGCTGTACCTACCTACCAAGCATATCTACTACTCAATGAAAAAACTTTTGATGTAGACTGTTCACTACAAAGTCAGCACTGCTTTAACATTTCTTTAAGCTGTTTTGCAATTATTTTTGCTATTTTTAACTTGAAAACTTCCCTGAAACTAAAAACTAGAGTAAATGTTTCACCACACTCAAAATTTGGGGCCGCGGTGGCCGAATGATCAGACCATTCGCCTCCCATCAAGGCGATCCGGGTTCGATTCCCGGCGGGGTCGGTCCCCGGGTTTTCGCACATGGGTATCGTGCCGGACGATGCCTCTTATCGGCGTTTTTTCGCGGGGATCTCCCGTTTCCCCCGCCAATTCATTCCGGCGCTGCTCCATACACACCTCATTTCACCCAGGCTCACCAGCGCTAACTACTTAGATGTTGAGCGCTGACCAAAATATCACACACTCAAAATTTCACATCTTTGGCTCCAATAAAATACAGTTTTGGGATATAATAAGTGTTGGAGAATGTTCAGTTGAAAGTGAACATGCTATGCATACTGTCAACCGTATATAAGTCTGAATATGGTCAAACAAGCGCGAAAACTTGAATCAATCAAGAATTTGGTTTCTTGGCAGATTTGTTAATTCTAACTAGTTAGTTTAGTTCTGTTAAAGATTCATTTTGTTAGAACACTAAAGTCAATGATAGACATTTTTTTTTATGTATTGTTTGGCCAACAAATATTTTCTTGGGTCAAACACGCATTTTTTTTCGCCATACACAAACTTACGTATGGTTGACTGTATCAAACTTTTTCCTTTGTGCATCTTACATCCCTAATCTATCGTAAAATGGGCAACTTCTGTTACATGGTGGTGTCTCCTGACTCTTTTGCAAAACTATTTACTTTATGCGTGTTAACTATAAGATATAATATAACTATTGTGAAATCATGTGGACTATGATTCATTAGAATTTAGGGCAAGTATTTTGCTCCTTCAGGTTTGCTATATGTGGGGTAAAATGTTTTATGTCCAAAGCAACACCATTTCATTGTACCCTGTTACAGAAGACTTCAGTAAATTTTGACATTTACTGTTGGCAAAATGTCAAAGTGCAACAGGAAATTTACTTCGTGTAATTTGAGACGGTGATTTATCGCGAGATAACGTGACTGTTTGCTGTGTTTCAACATGCGTTCAGCAAGTCGGAAAAATTATTTATGCTTCTGGCTGTCGTATGTACGCGAAACCGTTACCCTAGTTGACTTAGCCAATAAGAATTCCGCTAATGTAATATTTGACGTCTGTGATTGGTCTGTTGATATCTACATCGTGTCGGATAGCTATCATCCAATCATTAGAGCCCACGATTTTTGGTGAAAAAAATTCTGCAACAATTTGTTTCAGTGGATTATGTTAACACGTGCAGCTCTGCTTCGTGGTCAGTGATTGGCTGTTTTAAATTCTCAGCGTCTAAGATTCTACCAGCAAATCGCAGACGTGTGGTGTCGCAGTAACCTTGTTTCTGTTGGCACAGTCAAATGAACCACATCTGTGCGATAATACAGTCTGCCAATAACCATGAAGCAGACCTGCAGATGTGCACGTAAGGCATCGAAACAAACTGTTGCAAAATTCTCTTTGCCTAAAATCGTGGGCTCAACCAATCATGCATGTTTACAGCCACGATTTTGTCGCGACAGCGTGTCTTTGTTCACACCCGTCTCTCAATTGACTGCACCGATCAGAGTAAGACAGTTGTGACATCATACGTCTGTGATTTGCCAGTAGAAACCCGACTCTAGTGAGAGATAAAACATACAATCGCTGGAATGTATTGGATTGTGGACATTCGCCAGTGCTCGTATTTTCCTGATCAAACTCGCGTTGAATGACAAAGTACAAAAAAGAACAAAAACAAACAGACAAAATAACACACACAAATAAACAGAGAAAAATCTTTCCCAGAGGAATTCTGTCAGTTCCTATTTTAATTAGACAAAGAATTCTAAGGGTAGGATTCAGTCGAATATCGACACAACACCCAGACACAAAATACAGACACAAATAGAACCAGTTTCCAAAATGAAAGAAAAAGGGAAGTAGACAAAAAACAGTAAACGGTGGTCAACAAACAAAGGACAAAAGAAAACACAACATAAGTTTAAAAAAAATCATTTAGTCACAAACAATTATCCAACCAACATTTTTTTTTTTTCAAATATAGCATACCAATAGTAGAAATGATGTTATATCACGAAAATGTCTTGTGCTATAGCCTATATACCCTTGAAACAATATAGTTGCTTGCAATTTTTATGATTGGATTATATACTTCTGACACAACGTAGCTGTCCGCACACCAATTACAGGCGTATAATATTACAATAGCAGGATTCTTATTGTCTCAGTCAAATAGGGCAACAAATTCGCGTACAAGCGACAGTCAGTAATCTTCTGGTAATCTGGACGTGCGTTGAAACCCAGCAAACAGTAAAATTTCCCCGCGATAAACCAGCATAACCTCTATAGCCATTAGAATGTTTTCATGGCAAAAAGCATGGTTCTTTCAATGGAATTATTCGTTTACTTTTCGTAGATAAATATATCAAACGCACGGTTAGTAGTATCTCTTAGAAAATATTTTCTCCTAACATGCTGTAGTGCAGTTCATTCACCAGCTGTATAGAGCTCTTCAGTTACAGTGAGTGACGTGGTATATATAGTACTATAATTTACCCGTTACTTCGCTCCCGTCGTTATAAGAAATAAAGCGGAGTTTTGCCAATAGAGCACCAATCAAAACTCTTGTACCCATGATTGTTGCTCTATTGAGAAAACTACAGAGCATTACATTAGGATGTTACTAATGTTGTATATTAAGGGCGTCGCCTACCCGCACGTGAGAGACTCAAAAGCGACGGAGCAGTAAGGTCGACCTTGAAGCGCGCATCAAATGCCGCGTCGCCTCAACGAGTCAAGCTCTGAACTAGCGTGCAAGGTTCCCGCCGAACGGTTCTTGCTATGGGACATTAAACGGTAGCATATAATTTTATTGGTGGAGAGTATGTAGCGAAGTTCAGTGCAGGTCGTAATCTGAGTTTCGCTTACATCCGTGTTTTGAAGTACGGAAGTGTCAAAAGGCCGCTTTTAGCCATGTTGGAGGGCTTAGAAACTGTGTTAACTAGCGTGGCGTCTTAACAATGAGGTTCCGACCTTGTCTGGAGTGTGTTTTCTTTTCGTACGTTGACACAATGGGCACGCGCGGAATAGTTTCGTAAGGAAAACCTGTTTACGAACACACTGCAGTGCACTTGAAGCGTGGGGTAGGCGGCCGCCGTGCCTCGCTCCTTAGTTTAACAATGGTTTCGAAAGTATTTTTTGTAACGCTAATTAATGCATATATCAAAAATTCCTTTGGCTGTTTTAACACTTATATATCATAGTTTGTATATGAATTTTTCTGTTGCAATACACCAAACTGATTTTTAGATTTTTGCCCCCGAAATAGTACACATTTTTTTGTGAAAATAAGCCAAAATGAAGCAAAATGCAAACTGCGCATTATTTTAAAACACGCTCTGGCAAAATTATGTATCGTATGACTGTACACTGTATCAAATTTTTTCAAAGCATTTGGTTAAAAATATTTGAGTTATTTTCAATTGTTTGAAATAAACTAGAGATCATGGCCTTAAGGGGCCTACCTAGATAGGCTGTGTTTGTGTGTGTGTGAGGCAGGAGCTGTAAGAGCGTCATTTACCGACGTATGTAATGTATTATCGCCTCTCCGCGCGAGCCACTCAGATGGCGTGCAGTGATTTACTATTATCCTTGTTCCTATGGGACTTTAAGCGATTACCACATTATTTAATTTATCGCCAGCATAGTTCAAAGTCTAACTATTGTTTCTATAATTGTGTTTTTCGAAACCGGTTGTTATTTTTCTAGATACGACAGTCTGGAAAAAAACATTTTTAGCCATTGTAAGGCGCCCGAAAATGGTGTTTCTAATTAACGTGCCGAGTTTTTAAAACTATAGCAACATAGTTTGAAGTCTGTGTTGTTTTCGTAGATATACAACTATAATGCGCGTCAAATAGTTTCGTCAAAAAAAAAATGAATAGTCGCAACTCGCTGCAACGCATTTGAAGCGCAGGTAGGCAGGCCCCTTAAGCATCAAATTCCGTTCAGCCGTTATAATGTGAGGAGAGAATAATAGAATATAAAGCGCTATCTAACAGGAACCGTGCAGTTTTCCGAGTGGAATGTAGCCCCTGTCACTCTCCGGCCCATAAACTATCTCTATGCTAACTTATGTCGATCCGTTGCTGCGTTGCTGCGTGAAACAAGGACAAACCATCGAATACGCTTGCATTTATGACATTACTAGCTTTTACCCGTAGATTCACTCGTGTGATTTAAAAAGAATAGTAGAGGTTTCGTCAACAGAGCACTTATTCTCTGTGCAGTAACAACTGTAACCAACAGAAACAATGTGAGAAATACATAAATTAAGTAACAAACATATTGCACAGTTTATTAATTATATAAATATCGATACGAGACATTTTCCTTTTCAATAAATAAACCCTTAAATCAGTCAGAACGTATTTTTGTTAGTTACTTACTTTTGAAGTTCTTCAGAAAATTGAATACCAAATTCCTCACCACACAAACTTTCGGACTTTAATTTTACCCCCTTAGGAGACGAATTTCAAAAAACGCTGATACAACTGACTTTCATTTTAAAACAGAAGCCTAAACACCAATTTCTTTTTTGTAACTTAAAAAGTAATGAACTTCCACACAAACTTACATCCCCAATTTAAGTCCCTTAGGGACTGAATTTTCTTAAGTCCTTTCATAATGCTTTCCTGCATTACATAAGGAACTCCTGCGCAAAATGTCATGCTTTTAGAACCGTAAGTTTAAGCTGTAAGCTGTGCGTTGTCTGACAGTCAGTCAGTGTTAAGTTAAGAGTTTTACTGAGGCCACGGATTCCTATTTATGCTATTTTCGTGAATTTTATCTTATAAATCTTAAAAGGTAGCAGTTATCGCAAAACCGTTACATAGAAATGTTGCAAATTGTTTGTACTATAAAGCCTAATTTTTGTAAAGAAAGATTTTTATAATTTTGGTTAATTGTCTTTAAGAAAATTTGATTAGTTCGATAACTAGCCAAATTTATGTAAACTTATGTTTTCAAAAAATTATGCTACGTATTACAAGCAATTTCCTACATTCTATTTAACGGTTTTGTGATATCTGCTCCATTTCAGGATTTAAAAAATAAAACTTATTAAACTAGCATTTATAGAAACCCGTGGCCATAAGCAGAATGTATGCTATTCCGTTGTCGCGACACTGTGTGATGTGCGGTGTGGCGGATCTCCCAGGGGCTGAGACCTTCCAGCCAGGTATTAGGATGCTGGTCGGTCCAGTGCAGTCTGCATCTCTGCCACTCTCCCCTCTTTCTCCTGCTGACCCTACCGTACTTCGCCGGTTAATGGACGCTGAAATATACATGCCATCGACCGCCAGCCTGGATTGAATTGGACGCAGTGAAACATTCAGCAGACCTAACCCTCCGCCCCCCCTCCCAACAACATCGCATCCCATAATCCGCTGTCTGCCTGCCTGCCCGCCTACTCATTGGAATTCCATTATTTCGGGGTCAGTGGTGTTTCTCTCCCTGCCTGTTAGCGACTCTACCTACCAAGCTTGTAGCCATGGATGGCGGATAAATGGTAGTATTACTAGAGATGATAGTATATCGCGACAATGTTTTGTGCCAACATGCCCTTGAAAACACTGTAGTTAATTGCGACACATATGACTGGCTGATATATGTCTTTCACAACGCAGCTGCCTGCAGACCAATAACAGGCATCACATATAATAGCGGGATTCTTATAGGCTCAGTCAAATAGGACAACCGCTTCACGTACAAGCGAAAGCCAGTAATCTTCTGGTAAGCTGAACGTATGTTGAAACCCAGCAAACAGTCAATTTTTCCCGCGATAAACCATCATCTAAGTATTACTTATCAGTAGGTACGGAAATTTCGCAGATAAGGTAAACCTTACCCTACTTAGTAATAGTAATACTAAGGCTTCGAGCATTAGTACCAGAAATATGTTAAGGCCATCTTGTCTGTCTGGCAGTTTTGGTTAAAATGATTTTAGACGCGATTGCTATTTTTTTTTTCAAAACAAGAAATACGGTTTCGACAAAATAGTGGGGGCCGCGTTGGCCCCTCACCAAGGCGATTCGGGTTCGATTCCCGGCTGGGTCGGTCCCCGGATTTTGGCATGTGAGTATCGTGCCGGACGACGCCGTTGGTCGACGGGTTTTCTCGGGGAACTCTTGTTTCCCCCGCTCTTTCATTCCTGCGCTGCTCCATACTCACCTTATGTCATCCCCCACCAGCGCCAAATACCTCGATGTTAAGCACTGACCAAAATCTCTCTCTCGACTAAAAAGTCAACTAACCATAGTTTCGTTAGTTACATAATTAGCTTAAACCAGACAGATTATTTTATATCTGCTCTTGTTTAGGCGTAAAAAATTAACATCGCTGAAAAAGTATAAACTAGAGGGCACGGCTTTAAAATATTTTTATTGTAAATTTTCATATGATACATTGGTTACTTATTGTAAAACTGCACATGCCTGCTCTCTGTTGGTGACCTAGTGAAATATATGTACAGATCCTTACTAATATTGTGAAGCCCACAACATTGTTTATTACGATAGGGATAACATGGCATTTGGTTAGTTTATCCTGTATTCTAAGTTCAGATTGAAGGTCAAGAACGTATACTGCAACTCCAATTTTTCTGTTAGCAGTAGAGACCTGGAAAATTCGCGTTTTCTGTTAGGCGCAAGCTAGAATTCCATTAACTATAGGTCTGTATCACGTTCACGATTAGCCGTTGACTAACTTGACACTTCCTGGTAGTAGCTGAGCCAATAATAAAACTGTAACTATGCGTAGGCCCTTTTGACTGTGTCAGCGAGCAGCTAATAAACAGTAGCAATCACATTCAGTACATATATATATATATTCTTGGAGGCTAGCCTACAGGTCAGTGAACCCGTGCATTTTTCTGGTCTTTGCACAGTTCTATGCATTCTCCCATGGCTGTGACTTTCTCTGGTCCGACTACGTGTCTTACACACAGACGAATTAGAAAGTCTTAGCCATGGTATAGCGAATTTGGCTTCTTTTTGTAGGGTTCCCAGTTTGTATAACCTCAGTGAATCAATTTTTCAGATAAATCTTCCAGACAATTAAGTATTGTAGCTTACATAACATTTCTAAAATACTACAACAAAAATATATAATTGCGCCGCACATATTTTGTTGGAATCAAAGAAATTGTTTCTTCAGTGTGAGGAACTTAAACCATTGTAAGGAAGGCGATAAATTATTTTCATATATTTTCAAATTAAAAAAAAAAAAAATAAATGTGTGGGGCAATCTAGAGGATTAGCTTATCAAGCACCTCGCTGTATAGGCTACATTTATTTTTCGATGTTAAGTACTTCTGCAAATAAATACTTTTTATTACGTGTAAGATCCTAAATTGTCAAAACTTAAATTTCGATATGTCGTTATTGCTAGGGACAGATCTGGGAATATTTGCTGTTTGATTGGTTTTCATGTAAATAAATTTAAAAAAAATGTTAGTGGTAGAAAATTTTTGGCGCTTCATATTTCATATAACTAATCATATTTATACTGATAACAAAATCAAAGGGGATAAGCAACGGTAGTAATGTATTGTTCTTTATTTTTCTAGAAATTTTTTTTTAAATGGCCGTTTTGTAAACATTTTGAAACACGATATTTTTCACTTAATTTTTGGGTACCCGGTTTTGCCTCCCTGACTCGTTTCCGTCTCTCCCCACCCCCTTACGTTTTTATATAGACTGTTTCTGAAACCTTCGCGAGCACACACATAACTACTCACTAAGGTTTCATGACAATCGGACGGAAGGTATAGAAATGCAGACGTTCCAAACAGCCAAACATTGTATAAATCAGAAGTGTTACTGTGAACAAAACACTAACGAGAAGTGCGACAAAGGTGTGTTGCCATAGCTGACGTGCCCTAACGTCTGACAGACTAGCGGCGAGTCCTGTGTCAACACTCCACCCGAGGACGAGAGAGTTCGTCGTTACGTCATTACTACAGTCGACGATAACTCGGTTATGTCTTCGACCCTGGCGTCTCGCCTCTCCTCTGTGCCGCCCTTCTGGTCGGTGTGTTCCGTCACAGACTATACCCGCCGTACTTTTACAAACGAACTGTTGAAGAAAATTACTAGGAGTACTTCCGCTATTACCATACAACTATGTAAGCAAATGAAAACGCAATACGGTGAGATAAATAATAGTTTTTTATTATTTCGTATCCGCGAGTGTGAAAATTGTTCGGAATAATTATATTAAAAGTCAGTTAAACACGTCTGTTATATGATAGTTGGAGGATGGTTGGGTTGGCATTGTTGTCGTATAAATAGTTCTTCTGTATATTATGAACATAAGTTAAAGTATGGAAAATTGTTTAATGGGAAAGGTACATAATGTGTTCATTTTCAGGAAATGAAAAAATAAATAAATAAATAAATATATATATATATATATGTATATATATATTTAGCATTACAATATTTTAGATGTGACGTAGTTAGGTGCGGTGGATGAACAATGTACGTCGGCTCGCAGTGCAATCGTCAGCCTGGCTATGTTATTGTTGATGTTTGGCGGAAGGATACATAGCTGGTGTGAAAACAGATCTAAGCTGGAAGCAGGGGGCTTCCAGAAAGTATCAAGCTAACGTACGGCGGGTATAACTATGTATACAGAAGTGAAGTGACAAGCCCACGTGATCTTAACAAGTACAGTTCTGGACACTAGCCTATTTCTACCAACGTCTTCTTGATTGAATACACATGAAATATGACAAAACCGACATTTTGAGTTCAACATTAATAAAAATTGTTTCATTAAGGGCGCCTCCTGCAACGCTCTTAAAACGCGTTGCAGCGTGTTCGTAAATACTTTTTTTACATAAGTATTCCACATGTGTCCGTTGTGTGAATGTACGAAACAAAAATACACTTCAAACGATGGCCGAATCGTTTCGGAGTCCCTCAACATGTCTAATAACTGATTTTTTCAAACTGTTATATGTGAAAAACTACTCACGGGATTCTTGTGAAGCTACATTGCTTTAAACTTTCCTCTAACAAAAAGATGGGGTGACCACTGAAAGTGTCAGTCAGGCGAGTGATGTACGATATCACTACACGCCGTTTATAGTGTCTTGCGGTAGAGGCGATACCGCACCAGATGAGCCAGACAACATCGCCCTTGGCGCCGTGCCTCACTCACACGAACACACGACACTTACAAAAGAAGATAGTTATAGTTTCCATACGTATGTTAAAACAGGGACTGCAGTTCCTGTTTGGTTGTTTGTAACATCTGGATTGCTCCTACAAAAATCTGCTCTGTAGAATCAAAGAGCCGCAATTTTTTTTACAGAACATCGTATAATACTTCAAAATATTTTATATTAGAGCACGGCCGTAGAAGTACAGATCTGGACACTCGCCTATCTACCAATGTATTTTGCTTGACCCCCTTGTTGTTTGTTATTTTTAGCCACAAAATAGCTGTTTTAAATAGAAATAGAGACCCGGATATTCTAGCCTGCAGGTCATTGAATCCGCGTAATTTTCCGGGCCCTAATTATGCTTATAGATGATGGTATATCGCGAAAATGTTTTGTGCCAACATACTCTTGAAAACACTGTAGTTTCTTGTGACATGTATGATTGGGTGATATGAGTCTGACACAACGTAGATAACAGGCATAAAATATCACAATATCGGGATTATTATTGGCTCAGTCAAATAGGATAACTGTCCCACGTACAAGCAAAAGCCAGTAATCTTCTGGTAAGCTTAACATACATTGAAACCCAGCTAACTGCCGAGTTTTCCCGCGATAAACCATAATCTCTAATTATTTTTTTAGGTACAAATATTAGACACTTATTTCAGTTTAATCAGAATATGTTTAAACACTTGAGTAGTGGTTAAAATAACGAACTTCTCTTTAAAACAGCCGTACTGCGACAGTGGCGCCAAGAGTTTCGTTCAGTCATACGGGGGTCGAAGTTAAAGCATTGTATAGTAGGTGAGTGTCCAGACCTGTACTTCTAAGACCGTGCGACAGACATATGGTGTCACGGTAATTTTATTCTGATTGGTGCCGTCAAATGAGACACGTGTCTGAACAAACTCGCTGCTGATAACCATGAGCTGCCGATGTCCGCGTACGGCAGTGGAACTAAAAGGTCCACAAAATGTTTCTCGGCGAACTTGTGGCCCTGTTTATATTTCCCGCCCAATTTAATGAATGTATTATGATTGCAGCTGTTGTGCGTCTCGCAGGTCTATCTGCGAATCACAGGCGTGTGGTGAGGCATAGACTATATCATGATTGGTCCGGTCATACGAGAAACTTCTTCTCACAAAGAGACACGGCCAAGTACCGATGTATGTCTGCAGATATAAACTTATAGCTCCGCCCACCTGCGCGTTAGACGCCCAGACATAACGAAGCTAATAAGGGCGACCTTGGGGCGCGCCTTAAATTCCCCATCGCTACAACGAGCCAAGCTTAGAACTAGCGCGCAAGATTCCAACATATCCATTTTTACTACGGGACTTCAAGCGGTGCTCGTATACCGGTATTGGTGGAAAGACTGTAGCAAAGTTCAGTGCAGCTTTGAGTTGTACTAAGGTTAATTCTACTACAGGTTAGAAAGATAAATGTTATAAGTTAGGCACAGGGAAAATTTCTGCCACTTGAGCGCTGGTATCGCTAGTGCACCAAACTGACCAATCACAGAGCTTTCGTGAATTTTAAGTTACATTAAGTTGATAATTTAAAACGCAAAGTTCGTTTCTTTTCACTTTAAAATTAAATTCAATGACTGATATAATTTCCAAGTTTATTAAAATTTAATTTTACGGCGGTTTCGTATTTTTCTGGTCTCTTAGCGATTGTAGCGAAACTTGTGGCAGACATTTTTCCTGTGCCAAGCTCTCTCATGAGAAAACGTATTTTCTTTCTAACCTGTAGTAGAATTAACCTAGTTTCACATACATCCAGTTAGTACATTCTGAAGTACGGCAGTCTGAAATGGTTGTTTTCAGCTATGTTGCACTGAGAGAAAGATTGTTTCATTGTACTAAATATATTTGTTTGGGTGATGTTTCCTTCAGCTAAATAATATTTTCTTGGCAAGACCAAGCATCGAGTCCTCCAAACAAATTTAATTATTTCCCTCGACTAAATTATTCATTTAAACGCACTTTGTGCCAAACATATATTCGGTTACTATAAGACGTCGAATAAATATTATGTGTAAACAAACAACTCGCTACAGCTTGTCAGCAAAATAATATTTAATATTGTTAGTTATAAGTGAAGTGCTTTGAACCAACAATTTTTTTCGATGGAGTAACCGATTTTATTGAAACTATATCCACTTGGTTGACTTGCGGAAGATGGCAGGCTGGCGTACGTGAGCGATAAGATGGCGAACACTGTATACCTCAACATTCTAAATATAAGCTTGTGCGACAATTAGGGCATCTAAACTGTTAATCAGCATATTTAAAGGATCTTATTTTTAGGTATAACAATTTCAACGTGACAAATTCGATTGATCACAAACGAAAATGCTATAAAATTGAAAAACACTGCAGCTGCACAACTCTTTCTTTAAGCTGCGGTGGACGGCGATCATTTTAGTAATATTATTTGACGTCGTTTACCGTTTTACAGACGGAAGTCAAACATGTTTAAAAATACAGCAGTACAATCGCAATATAATATTAACTATTCCAATAACAATCTAATTGTCACAGAAGCACTCGCAGCTCAGTTGATTAGGTCATGGCTAGGAAGAGACAAGTCAAATGGTAATAGGATCAAATCCTGGCCAAACCAAAAAATTTTTAGATCATTACATTTCCGAAATTTTTAAAATTTATAAAAAAAAATTTTTTTTAGTTCTTAAAAAATTACATGTGCATTTAATATGTCCAACGAAATATTTTTATGGCCAGCTAAATCTTTGGTACTGCTAACAAAATACAACCATTTGCCTCAAACAAATCGAGGGAACAAACTAATTTGATACTATACTCCATCCATTCTAAGGTTGCAGCTAATTCAAGCAAGTGAATGACAATAAAATTTTTGTACAGATTACATTTCTTTTGAAATATTGGGAAAAACATAAGGTAACTGTATTAGGCACACTCACAATGCGAGGAATCAAAATAAAATTAAAAAGCTTTGATTTATTTCGTTAGCAATTATTATTTCTGCTGCTACCTTAAACTGGATAGAGTATAGCAACCAAATATTTCTTTGCCCCTATACAAACAGATGATGTGGTTGATTCAGACAATTTTTTTTTCAGTGTGGAGAGCTGAGAAACAGTGTTTTTAATCACCATGGTGTCTTAAAAAAACGACAATCCTTCCTTGTCCAAAGTATGAGTTTTCTTTTCATTAGAGGGTTCGCGGTGGCAGAGTGGTCAGACCATTCGCCTCCCACCAAGGAGATCCGGGTTCGATTCCCGGCGGGGTTGGACTTCAGATTTTCGCATGTGGGAATCGTGCCGGACGATGGCGTTGGTCGGCGGGTTTTCTCGGGGATCTCTCCCCCCCCCCCCCATCCTTTCATTCCGGCGCCGCTTCATACCCACGTCATGTCACCTCTCACCAGCGCGGAAGACCTCGATGTTAAGCGCTGATCAAAATCTGTCTCTCTCCTTTTCATCCGTTGACGCAGTGGGCACATATGAAATAATTTTGTTAAAAAGTAGATATTTCTTTGCACAGCGTATTTGAATCAGGAGGTATGCGATCCCCTAAGCCATAGAAAAGTAACTTACGCAGAAATCTACGAGTGCCCGTTTCTGTACTTTCAAGCATTTATGCGCACACGTACTGCAACTGAGCATAATATGAAGTTGTTTTATTTTTTTGTTACTGAGAGTCGTCGCCAGTTTGTGCCGCGGATGTTGGCGGTCTGCCCTCGACAAGGGCGCATCGATCGACAACCTCGCGCTCTCTTCCGTCTGCGCCTTCACGAACTGCTGTGCTGTCAGCTACACTGTTGCCACACTTATCGGGACTATGTCAGTTCTACGACCTCGTTAGCTGACAGAACTTTTCCTCTCGCCACTACGCTGGGGGTTATGCGGGGCGGTGACGAATGTTGGATGCTATGGCCAATAGGGTTTCGGCTTTATATCTGGTGTATGAACTCGCCACGTCTCGTGGTAGCTAGCCAATGGGAGGAACGATACATAAGCACCAATATACGGTGCATATGGTTCATGGACGGGATAAAGGGATGCCAACAGGCGATGCGTATGGGTTTGTAGATGGTAAGAAGTGTAGGGGAGTTCTACGACCTCGACAGTTGACAGAACATTTTAAGGGGCCCGCCTCGTTGCCATAAAATCACACTGCAGCGTGTTTGAAGAAAACGTTTTACACCGAAACTAACACACGTGTGTTCACGCCTTTTGTCTACGAAAAGAACACACACTTCAGACGACTGCCCTTAAGTACTTTCAAGACAACACACGTACTAGAAATCCCCTTTTAGGACATGTCAAAATGGGTTAAAACGGGGTTTTCAGGCTGCTGTAGTGGAAAATACACTAGCCGAATAAATGTGAAACCACTTAAGGGTAGTGCATTGGACTTAAGTAAAGTGATTTCGTAAATAATCACCACTTAAAGTCCCGTAGGAATTTTTTTTTCTCGCGAAGACTGCACGCCTTAAGCGTAGAGAAGACGCACCGTTGTATGGCCCATACGACGTCGCCCTTAGCACCATATCTCACTCACACAAACACATGTGCCACGAGGCGGGCCCCTTAAGGGGAGGTGTGCAGAGAGGTTCATGGTGGTGGGAGTAAGGGGAAGAGTAGGGAACACGTTCGGTGAAATGACGAGGTTGTAGAAGTGACCTTTTCCGCACTTATCCCTGCTATTCTGACATCTACAAGAATTTTTTTTCTTGTAAACACAGTTATATGAACAGTATCTTTCGGGACTGTAATGAATGTAAAGCAATACGTAATTTGGTGAAAATAATCTTATATATGCCGTTCACAATAAAGTGAGCACTGCGTAAAGTTTTCTTTCAGCCGTTTTGCGGCCATCTTTACTATTTTTAATATGAAAATTTCCATGTAACTAAAAACCAGCGTGAACGTTTCAATAGACTCAAATGTTAACAATCATTGGCCTTATAAAACATATTTTTAATTAATCACAAGTTCTGCTGAGTGCTCGGTTTATAGTGAACAGCCTATAAGTGTTCTTACGGAAAGAGACTTTTTTTACTGGCGCAGTGCTGGAAGTCATGGTTCTGACATGGCGTGTGTATTTCACAGATGCCTCGCCAGGGTCCACCTGGTCTCTGGTACTAATTAGCTGCGTGGTTGAGGGCGAGCCCAGCTCTGTGGTCCAGTCGCAAATCCCCGCGGCAACTACAGCTGGATTACCGTTGTGGCCCGCTCCTAATGCGCCGAGATTAAGTCCGCTTTCATGCACAGCACTTTCTGTCCGCCTCTCTCGGTCTTCTTTGCAACGTACGTTTGTTAACTGATATATATTTTTTAATCCGTACAGCCACCTTGGCATTTATCACAGTTTGGGTCTTAGAAGTGAAGGAATGTTAATCAGCTCTTAACAGCTATGTCTTTATCACCGGCAAGGAATGACATGATGTATGGAGTAGTACCGGAATGAAGGGGTGGGAGGAATGGGAGATTCCCGTGAAAACCCGCCAACCAGCGTCCGATTCCCACATGCGAAATTCGGGGACCGACCCCGCCGAGAATCGAACCCGGATCGCCTCGGTGGAAGGCTAGTGCTCTGACCAGTCGGCCACGGCGTCTCATTTGGGGTCTTAGACATTTTTAGTCGAATACATTCGGAAGCCGTGTTTGGTCTGTAGACCCACAGTTTTTTTTTTTTTTGCGAAAATAAATTTGGATCAACTTGTTTCAAATGTGCACGTCTGCAGTTCCGCTTCAAGGTCAGTGATTGGCTGTGGTGTCGCAGTTAACTTTGTTCTGATTGGCGCATTCAAATTAGTGAAGCCTCTGCGCAAATATATGCTGCCAATAACCATGAAGCACAGCTGCAGATGTGCTCGTAAAGGCAATGCAACATGTTGATGCAAAATTCTTTTCACCAAAAATTATTGGCTCTAGATATACACAAACAAAATATTCATCTGTTTGACAGTACGTCGTTTAAAGTCCCATAGAAAAGAAGACTTGAACGAAAACCCTGCACCTTAAAAAACGTTTAAACTCGTGTCTGGATCGGTGATGGGATTATTTAAACTCTTTGGCGCCTTTGTCCTCCATCAAACTGACTGTTAAGTTAAATACATTGCACAGCCATTTTGATAGTGTTGAAAACTAAACATGTTTGCGAGGTTATACGACTGAATAAACACAATGAAATTTCTAGCCTCAACAAACTTGGAACCGGAAATGTACCATACTTAACTATTATCATATCTAAACTCAACACTTTTGACTTTTTAATTATCATATTTGGTTTAGTGATGATGGTGTATCGCAAAACTGTTTTGTGCCAACATACCCTTGAAAAGAATGCATTTTTGTATTTTAAAAAAAATTCTAAAAGAAGCAAACAAATTCTCAAAGTTTTTTTTTTTTTTTTTTTTTTTTTTTTTTTTTTTTTTTTTTTTTTTTTTTTTTTTTTTTTTTTTTTTTTTTTTTTTTTTTTTTTTTTTTTTTTTTTTTTTTTTTTTTTTTTTTTTTTTTTTTTTTTTTTTTTTTTTTTTTTTTTTTTTTTTTTTTTTTTTTTAGAAATACAAAACATTGTTTGAATGGGTTTTCATATACGTAAAAGCCATAACCACTGACATGTTAACTGTGAATTGTTTTGCTTCAATGTGTTGATCGGTTTTCGGGTAGTGTATGAACCATAAATAGAGCCACGATTTTATGGCGAAAAGATTTCTGCAACATTTTGTTTCAATGCGTCATGTGCACATCTGCAACTCTGCTATATCGTCTGTAATTGGATGGTTTTACTCTATCGTGCCTTGGCAAATTATAGACGTACAGACAGACTCACAATAATCTTATTCTGATTGGTGCAGTCAAATGAGAAACGTGTCTGAACAAAGACACGCTGCCAATAACCATGAAACAGAATTGCCGATGTGCACGTGAGACACTGAAACAAAGTATGGCAAAAATCTTTTCGCGACAAAATCGTGGCCCTGACTATAAACATGCAAATTTTGGCATTGAAATGCCATTATGGGAAAACTGGCTGAGCTAAAAAATTTTATATAAGAGGATAATGTACTCCAAAGTAACATTTACATAACTAGCACTGTTTCATACATACATTATCTTCTTGAACGCCCTTAAGAGGCCGTTCCAGTGTTTCAGGCGCATGTATGCCACTGCATTAACCACATATAAATCAGGGATGATTTTACTATCGCTAAAGCAATAAGAGTACTACACTGTAAATCTGAATTAGTGAATATTCACTGATTCACGCGGATGTATGGAGCAGTTTCAACAATTTGAATAAGTGAAAATAGTCACAGTTTATTTAGTAAACATTCAGTGATTTCCTTTAAGAGTGCCAACATCTCAAAAGTGGATTAGTGAATATTCACAGTTTTTTTAGTTGCTTTCAGAGAACAGTGTTCACTTATTGAATCAGTAAAAAATTACTGGAAAACCTGTGGACAATCGCTAATTAACTTGTGGAATGTTGGCACTCTTTATCGGAATCAGTGAATTTTCGCCGATTTCACAGTGGTTTCTCACTGATTCAATTTGTTGAAACTGCTCCATCCATCGGCGAAAGTCAGTGAATATTCACTAATTCAAATTTATAGTGTACACATATCAGCATTATCTTCGCAGTTTATCAAAGACAGAGTCGCTTTTATTTTCGCTGCGTTCTGCAAAATCAAGTATAACAAACGGTTACATTATCAACGTGATACAAAAAACGTTTCGTAAAATTTGTAGCCAACAATTTTTTACACCTGACTTCGGCGAACCCAGCAAAAGTAAGAACGGCCGTGTCTCTTATAAAACACGATGATAATGTTGTTAAGTCTTACTGCTATAGCAATAGTAAAATTGAGGTACCCAGAGGTCTAGAGGGGTAAGTTTAAACGTAATTTGTAAGAAATGAAGGTTACATATGTAAATACACGGTAGAACTTCTCCCCACTAGATCTCAGTACACATCACCTATCCCCTTGGCCAATACATTCCTTTAACATTTGTGAACTTAATACAATTTTCGCTAAAATAAAATACTTACCCCCCTTGGTTTCTCGGTGTCTCAATTAGCCTTGATTTATGATGGGTTAATGCGGGTTGCATACAGTCGCCTGAAACATTGGTCCGGCCTGTTAAGTACACCCCTGTTTTCTGTTCCTGTGTGCAAGTATATTGAAGGTTGTGTGTGGGGGAGTTAGTTGTATGCGGTCGATCATAGCGGTCATGACTGAAGGAATGTTATTATTTGTGTTCTCAGGCTGGAACCTCCCATGATGACAGCCGCCTCGGCCCCCGCCATCACCATGGAGACGAAGAAGGTAAACAATTTTCAGCTCTATACTTCCCTCTATCCCAGTCCTCTCGTATACTCCGTTTCACAAAACTACTCTTCAGTTTAAGAGGGCTAAAAACACTAGTCTATAACTTCAGGTTTCTTGAAGCCAATTCGCGAAAGTCAAACGATAGCAATCCTAGACAATTAGTTTTTACCAGCGTTTTAAAAAATTGTTTCCAGTGTTACGAACTTCTCAGGCACAATCTCTGACGCCGGAACCTCGTGCATTTATCTGCGGCACAAGAGATCACGCATAACGAATGAGTAATTCTGGATAATTATTTACTCATAAAGTTGGCGAATACCGTTATCTAGGATTGTCATTGAGTATTTTATCCATTTTGGTTTCGAAAAAAGCGTAGACATTAATTTATCTACCACACGCTCATAATCAAGGACCTGGAAATTTCGTGATTTCTTTTCGCCTCACGCAAGAATTCATATCTAGCCTGCCTCACATATGAATTCCAATTTTTGACAATTCTGAAGACTATCCTGTGTACAAATTTATATACGAAAGTACTTATAATTTTGATACATTTCACAATTTGAGAGTCAACTGAGTTTGTTTGTGCAAAACTCACTTCGGACAGAGGAAAACACTGCTTATTCCACGGTAACAGTTGTAAGAATAAATTCCAACACAACTGTCAAGAAGAGGACTTCTTATGCGATACTAAGGTAAGAAATTCCAACGTTCAAAGTTTGTCACAAGGAAAATTTCTGCCGCTTGAGCGTTAGTGTCGCTAGTAAGTGCAGACTGGCCAATCACAGAGCTTTCCTGAATTTAAGTTATATAAAGTTGATAATTTTAAACGCGAAATTTGTTTATTTTCACTTTAAAATAAAGTTGAATGACTTCGGTCATTTCCAAACCTATTTAAATTTCATGTTACTGCAGTTTCGTATTTTTTGGTCCCTTAGCGATACTAGCGAAACTAGTGGCAGAAATTTTCTCTGGGCCAAACGCTCCCATGAGAAAACACATTTTCTTTCTAACCTGTAGTAGAATTGACCTTAAGGGCTTGTTCCCGAGTTTTTTTCAGACTGGTGCCAATAACTCAAACATTTTTTAACCAAAAGTTTTGAAAAAAATTTGAGTCAATGTGCAATCACACGATGCACAATACTGTGGACGCGTTTTTTAAAATAATGTACCATACACCAGCAAATAAAATAATAATTTCCTTAATTTTGCTTATTTTCACGACGAAAAAGTGGTACTTTGGGTAATGAAATCTAAAAAACCTTTTCAGTATAATTCTACAAAAAAATTCCGCTACAAATTATAACCTATAAGTGTCAAAACTGTGCAGCGAAATTTTGATATGAGTAATAGGTAGCAATAAAAAAATCTTTTCGAAATCACTGCAAAACTCCGTAACAAGGCCTTAAAGGGATTGATCCCTGTCAGATCGGTTTTACGGTTTTTCTTATAAATCAGGGAATAGACACATTGTTTTACTTTTTTCACGCTGACAAGGCATAGTTTATTGTTTCATTCACTTTTTGGAATCCATATGGCATTGTTTCTGTTAATTTTGTGGCCTCGATGGTCGCTCCCGTAAATAAAGCAATTTTTCCTTTTCAGCTGTTTCCCGTTGCAAAATAATGAATATTTTATGGTTACAGCAAATGCAGAAAAACGATTAAGTTTGTATCCATGCCTTGTCGTGACAAAATTTTTGATACGTCGGCTGGAATAGAAGCTATCGAGAGAAAAAAAAAACAGATAAATCCAAGGTGGTGGGGATCAATACTGCTTAAGGTGGCCGCCTACCCCACGCTTCAAATGCGTTGCAGTGTGTTCGTAAACAATTTTTTTCTACGAAAATATTCCACGTGTGCCCATTTTGCCAATAGAAGAAAAGAAAACAAATTTCATTGTTAAGACGCCACGCTCATTAAAAATTCTGTTTCTTAGGCCGGTATTCCTAAACAAAAAGTTAGGGGCTACATAAGCACTACCATCTCAGGCGCCAGAAAAGCAACGACAGAGACCTTACTCGCTGAGCGTATTCCTAGACGTGTTTGCGCCGTGTCCCAAGATGGTGTCAGGTAAGTCACGGCTTATTATTCGCCGCCCCACGCCAGACTAGAAACAAATGAAGGCATGATGAGCGCTGACGATTTACCACGGCTATAACAAGAACACGTTAAACTTTGTACTTTTTAAACGTATTATTTAGCATTTGAATTTGTTTACAAAATAATTACAGTAACAAAGAGATAAAAATCACGGATTATAACGGTCACAATTAAAATATTCAATAACTATTTCTTGTTAAAAGTTAAAACAGTAGGTAGAGTAGCCACGCGATCGCAGTGTTTCCGTTCATATTTTTATGCTGATTATGACCTGAAATGTTATATTAGCATATTATTTGGACACGTGGAATTATATTCAAAACATAATTCGCAATCACTCTTAAAATATAATATATTATTACGCCGCAACTAAATACTAAAAACTAAGGTATTGTCACGGCAACAGTGGCACATAAATTAGGTCTCTCATCACCTCTAACGCACTAAACCGACAATTTTTTTTTTCCTTTTGTCACAGGCTATTACTTGATCATACTTCAAGCAATGGCTCTGTCATTTCATTGAACACACATCTCTAGCAAAGTGAAATTAATGCTTCAGTCGAAACTTTGTTTGTATCCAGTAATTTCATTTTGAAACAGTCTCTAATAACCTGGGTGTCGACGATACGTAAAGCTCACTTACCTTACCTTT